>VSMD01119583.1:0-16321 GCA_008750895.1 Mirza zaza | reverse complement strand
TGAGAGAAGTGACTCGCTTTGTTGCTCAAGCTACAGTGAGTGCCGTGGCGTCAGCCTAGCTCACAGCAACCTCAAACTCCTGGGCTCAAGCAATCCTACTGCCTCAGCCTCCCGAGTAGCTGGGACTACAGGCATGCGCCACCATGCCCAGCTAATTTTTTCTGTATATATTAGTTGGCCAATTAATTTCTTTCTATTTATAATAGAGACAGGGTCTCGCTCTTGCTCAGGCTGGTTTTGAACTCCTGACCTCGAGCAGTCCACCCGCCTCGGCCTCCCAGAGTGCTAGGATTACAGGCGTGAGCCACCACACCCGGCCCCATTTTTTCAATTAAGAAAGCAATACAAGTCTGTACAGAACACACATGAATGTATATAATACATACAAAAATCCATGTTGCTGTTAACATCCTCTATTCTCTGTTTTATGCATATATAAGTACACTACTCTTTTTAAGATGGGATCATATTCTACATGTTGATTTGTGTGCTTTTTCAAAACTATCTTTCATGTACCATAAAATTCACAATTTTAAAGTGTATAATTTAGTGGGATTTAATATATTCACAAGATTGTGTAATCATCATCACTATCTTATGCCAGATGTTTTTATCAAGTAAAAAAGAAACCCCTGTGAGTCTTACCAGTTACTCCCCTCCTCCCCGACCCCCAGTCCCCATACCCCAATCCCTGGCAAGCACTAATCTACTTTTTTTTTTTAAATAAAATATTTCTTTATATATATTTTTCTCACACATAAGGTCTGCATCCTTATAGACTAGTCTACTTTTTCTCTGCATGTATTTGCATGTTCTGGACATTTCATATAAATGGAGTTATATAGTACGTGGCCTTTTGTGTGTGTTTCTTCCATTCAGCATAGTGTTTTCAAGGTTCATCCACATTGTAGCATATATCAGTACTTCTTTCCTTTTTATGGCCAAATATATTCGTATTCAAATGTAGTATGGTCATACAATGTATGGCATCATATGACCATACTATATCTTGTTTATTACCATATTTTTATTATCCATTGATCAGTTGATAAACATTTGGGTTGTTCCACCTTTTAGCTATTGTGAATAATGCTGCTATGAGCATTCATGTTCAAGCTTTTGTGTGGACATATTAATATGCTTTCATTTCTCTTGGGTATATACCCAGGAGTGGAATTGCTGGGTTATATGATAACACTGTATTTAACTCTTTGAGGAACTGCCAAATTGTTTCACAGTGGTTGTCTCATTTTACATAACACCCCCCCCACCCCCCGGCAGTGTATGAGGATTCCAATTTTTCCACATTTTTGCCAACACTTGGTATTTTCTTTTCTTTCTTTTTTTCCTCACTATACCCGTCATAGTGGGTGTGAGATGGTATATTGTTGTGGTTTAATATGTCTTTTTCTAATTGAGCATCTTTCCATTGCTTATTGTCCATTTATATCTCTTCTTTGGAGAATGTCTACTCAAATCCTTTGCCCGTAAAAAATTGGGTTATCTTTTTATTATTGAGTTGTAAGAGTTCTTTATATATTCTGTGTACTAGAGCTTTATCTGATACAAGATTTGCAAATATATTCTCCTATTCTGTGAGTTGTCTTTTACCCTTCTCGATAGTGTCTTTTGAAGCACAAAAGTTTTTTGTGTTTTTTTGTTTGTTTGTTTGTTTTTAAGACAGCGTCTCATTCTGTTGCCCAGGCTAGAATGCTCTATTTTTTTAGTAGAGATGGGGTCTCGCTCTTGCCCAGTCTGGTCTTGAACTCCTGACCTTGAGCCATCCTCCCGCCTCCTCCTCCCAGAGTGCTAGGATTATAGGCCTGAGACACCACACCTGGCCCGTTCTTTGTTTTTCAATTTTTTTTATTTCAGCATATCATGGGGGTACAAATGTTTAGGTTATGTATATTGCCTTTTCCCTACCCAAGTCAGAGCTTCAAGTGTGTCCATCCCATACACACTGCACTCGTTAGGTGTGTATATACCCATCCCCTCCACACTCCCATCTGCCTGACTCCCGATGAATGTTACTAGTATATGTGCACTTAAGTGTTGATCAGGTATTATCAATTTGCTGGTGAGTACATGTGGTGCTTGTTTTTCCACTCTTGGGATACTTCACTTAGTGGAATGGGTTCCAGCTCTATCCAGGATGAAGCACAAAGTTTTAAATTTTGATGAAGACCGATTTATCTGTTCGGTTTTTTTGGTTGCTTGTGCTTTTGTTGCCATTGTCTAAAAAAACATTGCCTAATCCAAAGTCACAAAGATTTATACTTTTGTTTTCTTCTAAGAGTTTTATAGTGTAAGAGCTAGAACTATAAAACTCTTACAGGAAAACAATAGTATAAATCTTCATGACCTTGGATTTAGGTCTTTAACCCATTTTGAGTTAATTTTTGTGTCTGGTATAAGAGACCAAATTCATTCTCTTGCATATGAATATCCAGTTGTCTCAGCACCATTTAATGAGAAGATTATTCTTTCATTATATTCAGTTTTTTACCTTAATCAATTGTGAATATTTTCACTACAATTAATACTACAATTTTGTAATAGCATTTTTTATTAGCCATATGTTATTTTTATCCTATCTCCTATTTATCGACATTTAAGTTGTTTTTACATTTTGCTGTCTTAAATAATATTGTGGTGAATGTATTTCCAAAAATATCTTGAGCTATATCTCTGATTATTTTCTTAGGAAAATTATTCAAAAGAATAATGTCTAGATTAAAGGGCAGCTCCATTTCCAAGGCTTCTGATGTACGTTATCACTTGCTCTAGAACAGCACTTCCAAACTTCTTGGTTTTAGGATAACTTTACACCTTAAAAATTAGAGGTTTCCAAAAGGGATTTTGTTTATGTGGGTTATTTCTATTCATATCAACTGTTCTAGACATTACAGCATAGAGGCCAGGCACAGTGGCTCAACCTATAATCCTAGCACTTTGGGAGACGGAGGCAGGAGGATTGCTTGAGGTCAAGAGTTCGAGACCAGCCTGAGCAACATTGCGAGACCTCCATCTCTAGCAAAAGAATAGAAAAATTAGCCTGGTATGGTGGTGCACGCCTATTATCCCAGCTACATGAGAGACTGAGGCAGGAGAATCACTTGAGCCCAGGAGTTTGAGGTTGCTGTGAGCTATGATGATGCTACCGCCATCATGCCTGGGCAATGGAGCTGAGATCTTGTCTCAGGAAAAAAAAAAAATTAAAGTAGAGAAAAATTTTAAATATTTATATATTAAATTATTTTTAAAATAACTATAGTAAACCTATTCAATGCTAACATAAGTGATATAGTTTTATTAAAAATAACTATTTTCTGGCCGGGCACGGTGACTCATGCCTGTAATCCTAGCACTCTGGGAGGCCGAGGCAGGCGGATTGCTCGAGGTCAGAAGTTCAAAACCAGCCTGAGCAAGAGCAAGACCCCATCTCTACTATAAATAGAAAGAAATTAATTGGCCAACTAATACATATGAAAAAAATTAGGCAGGCATGGTGGCGCATGCCTGTAGTCCCCGATACTCGGGAGGCTGAGGCAGAAGGATTGCTTGAGCCCAGGACTTTGAGGTTGCTGTGAGCTAGGCTGATGCCACAGCACTCACTCTAACCTGGGCAAGAAAGCGAGACTCTGTCTCAAAAAAAAAAACAAAAAAACTATTTTCCAAAACAAAAAATATTTAATGAGAAAAGTGGCCTTGTTTTACATTTTTGCAAGTCTTTTTAATTTCTGGCAATAGAAAACACTGAAGTCCAGTCTCAAATATTTGTTTCTGCAT
Source organism: Mirza zaza (assembly GCA_008750895.1). Lineage (NCBI taxonomy): Eukaryota > Metazoa > Chordata > Mammalia > Primates > Cheirogaleidae > Mirza > Mirza zaza. Next base: position 12,529 of record VSMD01119583.1, on the reverse strand, counting down.
CAATCTCTTTTTTTTTTTTAAGACAGAGTCTCATTTTGTTGCCCAGGCTAGAGTGAGTGCCATGGCATCAGACTAGCTCACAGCAACCTCAAACACCTGGGCTCAGGCGATCCTGCTGCCTCAGCCTCCCGAGTGGCTGGGACTACAGGTACGCACCACCAAGCCTGGCTAATTTTTTCTATATATATTAGTTGTCCAATTAATTTCTTTCAATTTACAGTAGAGACGGGGTCTCGCTCTTGCTCAGGCTGGTTTCGAACTCCTGACCTTGAGCTATCCGCCTGCCTCAGCCTCCCAGAGTGCTAGGATTACAGGCGTGAGTCACCGCGCTAGGCCTATTTCTGCATCAATCTCTTGCAGTATCACAAATCACGTAGCCTCTGGAAAATTGCACTCTATGCTAATGAGCAAATGAGAGTGGAAAAGACGAATAACATTTGAATATTATTATAAAAATAGTTTTGATTTCTCAGACCTCTGAAAGGATCTCAGGGAGCCGTCTAAGAGGCCCTGACCACTCTTTGAGAAATACCACTCTACAGAAAGATTTTACCAAAGATACTCTCACCACTCTGCCCCTTTTTCCTGTGCCTTCACCACAACACGGGGCATAATCTTTCTTTTTTAGCCTCTGCTACTTTGTTAAGCAAAAAGAAGGATCTCTTTGTGATTTTAATTTGCATTCTATAATTTCTAATAATGTTTTTCATGATTTTTGCATTTATACTTTTTCTTTTATGAATTGCCTCTTTGTATCCTTTGCATGCTTTCTTCCTGGGGTGGGCATCTTTTATGTAACTTATTGTAAGAGTACTCTTTATATTCAGGATATTAGCCCTTTATCATGAATATTGAAGACATTTTTGATGTGCTAGAGTGTTGTTTTAATTATTATTTTAAAATAGGCAAAGCTATCACTATTTTTAATGGTCTCATGGTTTTTTGTTTTGGGGGTTTTTATTTTTTATATTTTGCCCTATCAAAAGTCAAATAAATTGTCCTCCAATTTAATTTCCCTCCAGCAGTGTGTGAATGTGCCTATTTGACCTAGGAAGGTATCAGGAGGTACCTTCTATGTGCACTTTTACACTATTAATGAAACCTCCCCACTTTTACTATGTTGATTATTTATGTATTTCACAATGAAAGTGAAATCACATTTGAACCAGAATGAAGATGATCTTCGATGACACCATTCCAAGACACACCTCTCATCCAGATGTCCTTTGGGGAGAAAGCTCCTGCTTACCCAGAAGGAGGTGACCAAGGTGGGGTTTATTGTTTATGTGTCAGATGAGGTTGATCTCACCTGATCAGAAGGCTGGAGACCTGTGAGTGCCCTGATCCTTACAAGAGAGGAGACAGCCCATCTGGGTGGGCCCCCTGGGCTCAGGCCAACACTGTGGTGCCCAGCAGGGGGCTGTCTCACTGTACCCAGAAGCGAGGCCAGCTTATACCCAAAATTTTAGTAAGAGGTTTGGGCATCCAAAAGGTTAAAGTTTTGTTAGGGGGAAATAGCCTAAGCACTCATGACCCATTTCTTCAGAAGAGATTTTCTAGAACCAGAAAAGGAAACTAGAATTTAACAGTCTGACAGGATATTCTCGCTAACCACAAATTTACAGAATTACAGTTTAGCTACAGAGATGTTCTCCTTGTGCAATTTTTTGCATATCTCTCCAGTAAATACCACCTTCTACTGTTTGACTGCTTTCTGAAAAAGAAATCATAAAACCATTGCAAAGTAGATTTTGTGTCCATCGTGACCAGGCCCAATTAGCTGGGATTTTCTCCATTTCAGTGTTGTTTCCCACATCCTTAACCACACTGGAGATTTTTCTTTGCTAGTCTGGCAGGTGGAAAAAGGGGTATGGCATTGTTTTCATTTTCATTCTTTAGACTATGGGTAAGTAAAAAGAAAGGTATACATTTCTTAGCTGTTTGCATTTCTCCTTGAATTAATTGCCTATTCACATCTTTTTCACCTTTTTCAATAGGGGTGTTCATATTTTTCTTATTGATCAAGGAGCTCATTATATAATAAAATCATCTATACTGCATTTTTCTCTTAATTTGTCCATTTCCTTTTAACTTCTGCTCTACAGAAGTTTGTAATGATTAAGTAGCTAAATGTATCAATCTTTAACTTTATGGTTTCTGTTTTTAATGTCCCACTCAGGAAGTCCTTCCCTTAACTGTAGTAATTGTGTCTTTAAATTTCCTCCTTTTTTTCTTCTAGTATTTTATGTTTCCATTTTTTAAATATTATACTACTTAAATCTAATCCATCTGAAATTTATTTGGGTATATATGACAGGAAGTGCTAATAATTTTTTTCCCCAAATTGCTGGCTCCTTGTCCCAACGATATTTATTGACTAATCCAGGAATGGCAAATATGTGGCCTGAGTGAAGTCAGTCTCCCCCTCCTGGGCCCCTGGAAGACATTTCTAATCAAATGCAGAACTCCTGGCTAAACCTAGACTAGGCCTCACAGCCAGACTAGAACTTCAGGCAGCTACCTCCTACCTGTGTGATCGATTTGACATCGAGGTGAAACTTCTTGTCATTCCCTAATCCATCCTTTTCCCTATTAATGTGTGATGCCTTTATTAGATAGCACATTTTTTATTCTAGACTTTTCTTTCTGTTTTACGGATATATCTGTCTTTTCCTGTGCCAGCTCCACACTGTTTTGTTTTTGCTTCTGTGTACTAACTGGTAATAACTGGTAGCACAAGCCTTTTTTCAACATTTTCTTCACTATTTTCCATCGTTTAAACTTTTGATTAAATTTATTGCAACAAAATACCTCCAAAATAAATAAATTAAAATTTAAAATTCTTATTAGATTCTCTAATCTAGGTCCATAGGTACATAGTATTTCTTTCCATCTTTAAAGACTCCCTTTATGTCTCTGAATAGCTTCATTCTAATAAGTCTTACACATAACTAGTTAAGTTCATTCCTACATATTTTATACCCATGGTTGCTAGTAAAGTGGGATTTTTTTCAATATAATATCTAATTTCTTATTATTTGAATGTAAACTTCATGATAGCAGAAACTGCATCTCCACATTATAAGTCCTTGGTAAAATTTTTTTAAATGAATGAAGGAATAATGGCATAAAGCAATGCTATTGTTCTAGTGTGTTACTAATTTGTAACAGGCAACATTGCTGAATTCTTTGATTAGTTCTCTTTTTCATGTGATTCTCTGGAATTTTCCACATCTACAAACATTGATAACTACCTTCTTTGTTTCCTTTTGGTTTTTTTTTTTTGAGACAGAGTCTCACTCTGTTGCCCCGGCTAGAGTGCCATGGCATCAGCCTAGCTCACAGCAACCTCAGACTCCTGGGCTCAAGCAATCCTCTGCCTCAGCCTCCCGAGTAGCTGGGAATGCAGGCATGTGCCACCATGCCCGGCTAATTTTTTTCTATATATTTTTAGTTGGCCCATTAATTTGTTTCTACTTTTAGTAGAGACGGGGTCTTGCTCTTGCTCAGGCTGGTTTCAAACTCCTGACCTAGAGTGATCTGCCCGCCTCGGCCTCCCAGAGTGCTAGGATTTCAGGTGTGAGCCACCGAGCCCCGCCCTTCTTTCTGTTTCTTAGATTTTTCAGATTGACTAGATATTCCAGAACAATTCTACATAATAGTGATGGTAGCAGATACCTTTACTTGTTCCTAACCCTTATAATAATTCTTCTAGTGTTTTACTCTTGAGTGTGATGACTAGAGGAAGAACAAATTTGATGGGAAACAAATGATGGGCTCCATTTTGGACGTGTTCAGAGGGATATTAGTGTGGAGATGTCTAGTAGACAACTGGACATACAAGACCAGAGACAAAGATTTGGGAGTTAACGTCACATAAGTAGCAGTTAAAGCCTTGGGATAGATAAATTCAGACTGGAGAGTAAGCCAAAGACAGAACTGGAAAACACTAATCTCAGGGCTGAGCTGAGGAAGAGGAAACTAAGAAGAAACTATCACAAAGATGAGTAGAAATCAGTAAAAAGAAGAGTCACCAGAGACCAAAGATGAATTTCAAGGGAGAGGAAGTGATTGACATAGCCAAAGAGTGAAGGAGGGGAGATTGAAAACAGGCCAAGGATTTAGTGGCTAGGAGGTCATTAGAGATCTGGCCCAAGTCCCCCTGATGGGTTGAGGAAAGGTGAGAAAGTGCCGATTGCCTTAAGGGCTGCTCCTTCTATTGCAGAAGCTTAGCAGGGAAGAGTGGCCAAGAACAAGGTAGAAGGTGAAGGGAAGACAGAGTGGAAGCAGGGATTTGGATTTTTTGGGTGGTCACGACACAAGGATGTTCAAAAGCTGAAAAGGAAAAGACTGTGAAACAAGTTTGAGAAAAAGACAGAGGGAAGAGTACGCAGAGCAAAGCAGAGAGTAGAGTGCTGAAGGCACGGTGTCTGTGGTGGAGACCCTGTCACCCTTCTCTGAAGTGGGAGGGAAGAATATAAGGAGGATTGGTGCCTCAGGAGGAAAGGAGTTCCCTCCTCTGTGTTTCTCACTCAGCCTGGCCGAGGAAAGCTCAAGGGGCCGTAGAGCAAACAGTAAAGGCCACAAGAGATTCTGATTTAATTGATCTGGTTTTTGACCTGGGCATCAGGAATTTTAAAAGCCACCCAGGTAATGTTAATGTGTGGCCATGGTTAAGAACCACTGGGGTTAAAAAGCAAATCGATACATGTGAGACTGAATCCACAACCCCGTGTGGGAGGACAAGGAGTCTCTGCTGCGCTGGCGGGAGCACTGGGTCCCTATGGGGGCTGTGGACAGCCCCCCAGTCATGGAAGGATGAATTCCCGCCTTGTTCTGCCCTTTGGTCAGGATCTGAATTCTTCCCCAACCTCTTGCCCTAAGTTAAACTGTAGGGAGCTTCCCTGACTGAGACCATCAACCCCTGGGGTGGCCATGGAGGGCCAGGTTCAGAAATATGACAGTAATTATGACAAACAATATGTTCTCCCACTTAAGAACCCAGCCCTCAGCCTGGTCACTGCATGTGCCCACGTACGCGCGCGCACACCCACATCCAGGCTGCCTATTCAACTGAAAAACAAAAGCGGCTCTGAGACTGGAGCTCAGGTTTAACAAGTGACCACGATGACTCATGCTGCTTGGCTGCAAAGGCCACAGGGCTGCCACCCCCAGTGGGGCGGGGCCTGGGTGGGAAGAGTCCCAGGTACAGAGGCTCCTGTGAACTTCCCACCCTGCCCCTGGGCAGGCTGCCTTTTGAGTCAACCAAATACTTTCATAAAAATTAAGACAGAAATGTAACTTTCCTCCTAGGGTCATAAATCTCCTGTGTAAGCAGACAAGTTGAAGTGAGGATGAAGCTGACAGATCTTGTAAAGGCATGGAGATGCTTGCACAAGGGTCAGGGCATACAATATTATTAATGGGCTAAAAAAATGTGGTCTTTTTCAAGATAGGCTCAAGGTGGAACAAGAGAAGGTCTGGGCAGAGCATGGATGTGGTGGGAGGAGGGATCCTCAAAAGGAGACAGGACCAGCCCAGAGGAGCATATTTAATGGAAACTTACAATGTGCAGGTTTGGAGATATGAAAGAAACGTTAACCCTGCACTATCCCACATGGTAGTCACCTGTCACATGTGGCTGTTGAGGACTTGGAATGTGGCTAGTCTGAATTAAGATATAAAATACATGCTGGATTTCAAAGATTTAGTAGGGAAGGGAGGAGTGTAAAATAGCTTGATAATTTATTAATACTTTTTTATACTGACTACATGTTGAAATGATAATATGTGGATAAATTGAGTTAAAGGAACTGTGCTGTTAAAATTACTTCCATTTGTTTCATTTTACTTTTACAATATAGCTACTAGAAAATTTAAAATTACATATATGGCTTATATTATATTTCTACTGGACAGTGCTGCACTATGCCCATCAAACAATGAACTTTCCTTGGACACCTACTTTGCCCAAGGAAGCATGAAAGTACAAAGCCATATATAATAACAATAGCTCCAGTTTTTATAAGCCTGATTACTCGCCAGGCACTTTGCACTGATTTAGTAACTTGCCCTAGGTCAGAAACCTAGTCTGTCGGCTTCCAGAACTCCCTATTAACCATTAGGCCAAACTGCCTCCCTGGTGGCAAAGATCTTAGGGTCTAATTGGGGTGCACGACTGACACATGCCCTGACACTATACAGGCTGCTAATACAAGGAGCTATCACACAGCAGAAAGCACCCAAGTTAGAAAACCACCCATAGGAACACTTACACTTCACATGGTTTTTAACCTGATTGAAAGACACAGCAATCTATCTGCATTCTCTTTCCAAACCTTTTTTTTTTTTTAAACAAAGATTGCAAACATTTATGACATGCTGGTCAGAATAAGAGATGGAGGATATGAGCTTGGAAAAGAGCAGAGGTTCTTCACCTTGGCTGCCTAGTGTAATCACCTGGGGAGTTTTTGTTTGTTTGTTTTTTGAGACAGACTCTCACTCTGTTGCCCAGGCTAGAGTGCCCTGGTGTTAGAACCTGGGGAGTTTTGAAAAATCCTAATGTCTGGGCCCTACCCCTAGAGATTCTGATGTAATTAGTCTGGTTTGGGGCCTGGGCTTTGGGATTTTTTAAAGCTGCCCACGTGATTTTTTTTCCTTTTTTTTTTTTTTCTCTGCTGAGCAGACATACAGTCTCAAACCCAGATGATTCTACTGTGTAGCCAGAGTTGAAAACCACTGGAGTAAAAAGTTAATTAGTGCCTATGGAGACTGGATTCCTCCACCCCAGTCTCTCTCATTTGTTCTCTCCCAGCTCATTCTGCCCACCTAACCATAACCACTTGAAGCTGTGCCAAAGTCCTCAACTAATGTCAAGGGGTTGTGGGAAGGCGTGGAGCCCACTGCAGGAAGGAAGGGAAACCGGTCCATAGAGCTGCTCAAAGGCTGACCATTTTGGCTTGGACTCTTTCTGAATTGGCACCTTTTAAAAACTGCAGCTGCTTTAGGGCACATTCCATTCAGTTTTATTCATCCCTCAAGTTTTACTTATTTGTAAACCTGTACACGCATGCATACATGCACGCTACTGGATGAGAGCAGCAGAAAGTTGTGGGAAGTACACTGGGCATAAAGCGAAGAACACTCGTTTCCAGGTCTGGTTTGCCACTTCCAAGGTCTTAGTTTCCCCATTCATAAAATGGGTGGGATGGCCTAGATAGGCCTAAGGACCCTTTCGGCTTAGATATTACAGGATTCTAGATCGAGGTCGGACTCTGCCCTACATTTTTTGTCTGATCCCACAGCCAGAGAACAGAGGTGGTTTCTTTGCTAGGGCAGATTCAACGCTGCCAGCCACAATGGGGATTTCACCTTTGGAACATAAATTTCCATCTGTATCCTCTCAGCAGATCATGCCTATTCCTCCCCACCCCCACCCAAACCCCTCCTCGTGGAAATCAGCCTGGGGAATCAGATCTTGGAGAAACTTTGATCTCTTTATCTGGAAGGCACAAAGATAGCTTTGTAAAGTCTGCTGCTGGTGTGGAGGTGGTGTTTAGGAATGCTTCACATTTTTCAAGCAAGTTTCATTCCCAGCAGTGTAGTCTCAAGGGGGGACCTTCCCCCAAGAAGGCTATGGGGAAACTGGCAATGAAATGAGGGAAAGAATCTGGATCAGGTTGGGGAGAGAGTTTTGGGGAAGGAAATATCAGCAAATTCCAATACTGCAGTTTTGAACAATCCACAATCCACCCTATCGCATTTGCTTAGAAAGAACCCAGGGCTGGCAGTGGACCTGGCTCTGCCACTGTGTGATTTTAAAAGACGTTTACTGTTTCCAAGCTGCTGAGTACAATAGGCCTCTCACTAAGCTCTGTTTTGCACCCTTCCAGCCCATCCTCTATCCAGCGCTGGCTCTAAAATGCCATTCTGACCTTGTTAAGGTCTGACCCCAGTTCCACGCCCACCCTGCTGCTTCCATTACCTGTAGTGGAAAAAGAAAATCTAAACTCTTCTCCATGTCAATTTGAAGCCTTTAAAATCTGTTCCCAGGCTACACGTTTAATCTCCTCTCATGCACATCTGTGCCTTCCTCCTGCCCCTTCCCCTATTGTGCTGAGTCCGTGTCTGCCTCTGGACAGCCATAAGCTCCACTGGGAAAAGACAGTGCCTTGGCCACCCCTGGCTGTGTCCTTCCTCCAGCACTCATTCCAGTTCCTGGCACAGAGGCTCAATAATGGTTTGATGCCTGAATGACCAACGAAGTGGGTAACCCTTTCAATCAAGGTTCTTAGACAATTTTTCAGTTTTCTGCCAGCACTAACTTCTGAGAACTGTTCCCCAGGGCAGAGCTCAAAACTACTTAGAGCTTGACCAAGTTCATACTAACAGTTACTGGAGTTTGAAAAATGGAGACAAGTCGTCTGACAAAGGGTTTAAAAGTTTTTTATTCATATAAAAAATTTCCATAAAGCATAACAATTAAATTACAATACAATTAAATACTTTAAATCACATTAGAACAGTTGCACAATAAGGTGAACATAGTTAGTGCCACTGAGCTGTGCATTGAGAGTTCATGAAAGCGCACCCTTACATGGATGGCTAAGATGGTAAATTTTACATAATGTGTACTTCACTACAATTGCAAAAACAAAACAATCCTGAATGTGCAGTTGCTAGCACCAAGCAGCCCTTCTGTGCAGTGGGATTTTCAGTGATCAAACAAAAACCCCTTGAAGTAGGAAAAGTGTTAAAAGAGAGGATTCCTGGTTTAATAAAATGTTCAAATATAGTGATATTTAAAGTACCCTAAAATCACCAATGTCCAGAGGCCTCAGCTATTCAGCTAAGGACTAAGAAATAAGCAAAAATAGCCTCTACGTGACCACAAGAAATGTCATTCAACTAATAAAAGAACCAATTTTATGAAGTCGGTGATCTCCATTTCATTATAGTCAAGGAAATTGAGGCTTAGAAAATGTAACTTGCCTAAATGGCCAGTTGGCCAGTTGAAAACCAAGATTCAAAACTATGGGGGTGGGTGGGTATATACATACATAATGAGTGAGAAGTGCACCGTCTAGGGGATGGTCATGCTGGAGACTCAGACTTGTGGGGGAAGCGGGGAAAGGGCATTTATTGAAACCTTAAAATCTGTATCCCCATCATATGTGGAAAAAAAAAAAAACTACCTTGAGTGTGGAAAGAGTGGAAAAAAATAAAGACCCAAAGCCCATGCTCTTTCTACTACACCATGCCTCTACTCCTTGGATGCTGCAATATTTATAATGCTTTTCTTATTTGCCTTGGTTTTGCTTTTGTTTTCTTTTGAGTCCTCCCAAAGCAACTCTGACTACCTAATCTAAACAGGACTTTATTGGGAGGGGTGGAGTGGCTCACAAAGCCGAAGGAAGAGCTAACAAATACCCCCAGACAGGCAGGAACCTGGGCAGCTGAGGGACCTTCTTTCTAAAACACCATCGTTCATGTGATACTGCTCCAAGCTTGCCAGGCTCAGAGACTCTCTGTTCAGGTTTCAAATTCCCAGAAGAGAGAATCTGGTTTGCCTGCCTGGGTTAGGTCAGCCCTACCAGTCCGCTCTGCACTGCACCGGGGAAGGGGGTCCTGAACCCCAGACATGGCCCTGGGGCTCTTCTCAGAAAAGGGAAATCCTTGTGGGCCAGGCAGTCCCTCCAGGTGTTTCCCCAGCAGAAAATTTTCTGCGTGTGCGGGAGGGAAAAAAGGAAACAGAAGTGCCCTGTCACCCGAGAAGCCTCCGTAGAAACATTCCAAGCTATAAATTCACCCTAAGCTTTGCATGTTGCTCCCTTCATAGTTTCATTATTATCAGAGGCTGCAAACTTAGGCAACATATCTGCAGTTCTGACTTCATTGTATCCCTGAAAGTGTTAAACTCATCTTAACTGTTCGAAGATTCCTGGAGCTCGTCTTTCAAAGGCACCCATGGGGGGTTAGTGGGTGAAAGGACCGCTCAGGGCAGGGGGAAAAGCAAGGCACAAACTAGAAAGTTCGGAGGTACCTAAGAGGCAGGCTGTGCTCACTCTCGAGGAACCCCTGAAGGCTGTCTAAAAAAGAAAATAAAAATGTGTGCTGTAAATTTGACTCCGTTTAGCTGTGCTTTGGGGCTCATTGCACAGAAACCTGCCTTGGCAACAGACAGCCCTATGAGCAATAAACAGAGGTGCCAGGCCTAGATTCTAAAACCCTGGGAAGGATATTAGGACCATTCACTCTAACTGGAATGAAGCTCTATGCACAAATCACTAACCACATTAAATGGCTGGTAGTTCAACAGCCTTTCAAAGTCAGGAAGTCCTGTGTATGAATCAACAACTGCAGCAACTACCATTGCTTAGCACCTCACTGCTAGTTCGATTGCCTTTCTCCACAATCCTGAGAAAGCTGCTATTCTTATAACCATTTATGGATGAGAAAAATGAGGCACAGGGGAGTTTTGACTTGACCCAGAACAATTCCAGACAGAATGGGGATTTGAATTCGAGTCTTCTGACCCCAAATCCTAGACTGATGTGTCTTATGAGTACTTTCTAATGGATTCACTCCTTTATTCCCTTTATATCATCAGTGTTTATTTCAGACTAAGTTACACAGTGATTCTCCACCCTTGCACAGTGGGGCTGGCTTCTCCATGCCAGTCTAAACGTACGTGAAAAGAATGCATCAGATTAGTTTCTCTGCCTGAGAAAGTAATGTCACCCTTCTGTTGGGCTGTAATTGCAAGAACAGCTGAGCTGGAGCAGATCCTGGTGACCATTTGTTGCCAAGTCCAGGATTATACAGTAGACAAGAGGAGTTTTCTAGGACTGTATTAAAGTCAGTATAGTTAGAGTGAGGATTTCAGGATGAGGGGACTAGAAGGAACCTTATTCTAAACCTCAGGATTGAAATTCAAAACCAGAGTTTTTGCTCTTGCCTGTTAGATGTCAATCAAAGCTTAGTTCAGCCTGAGCGCTCCCACACAAGTCTTCAGTGTTCCTTTATGGATTTATGATTGTCTGACCTCTCCATCACCCCTTTGGAGTGGGAAATAAGGGAAAGTGGCATGGAAGGAGGTAAGATTTGGGGAGAGGGAAAATCAGCCTCTTCATGGTCCTGGTCTGTGTTTTTCAAACTCTGGGTCAAGATTCCATTGATGGGTTATTAAACCAATTTACTGGGTCAAAACCAACACTTTAAAAAAAAATGAGATAGAATAGAATAGAACAGAATTAGTCAAACAGGAAATACCAGACTATATGACACGTAGTTAGGGAAAGTAATGTTTCATAAAATATTTTTTTATTTCTTTTTTTAAATTATTTTTCTTTTTGAAAAAACATCTGCATTTGCAATCATCTGGCAGTGTTTCATAAAATATTTTAAGATAATTTTTTAAAATAAATATTTTTGTGTGTAGTAGTTTGCAATGTAGAACGTTTTTTTTTGTTTTTTGTTTTTTTTTTTTACTACAGTTCACAATAGAAAACAAAAAAGTTTGAAAGCTACTGGTTAGGTGGATTGAGAGCTGGAATGTCTGAGATTTATAACCCTCCCCACCTAATATTAGGTCTCAAATGTCAGGAAATATCATGGGGGCTATTTAAAACTTGCTACCTAGAAACATGAAACCAAAACCAAAAAGCTGCAAGGAAAAAGATTTTGAAACTGGATTTTTAAATATTTCTAAATTATCTATGTTAAAAAGTTTAAAATAAAATTGAAAAGCGAAAATCTGAAAAAAAATACTTGCACGCACATTGCCAAGGGTATAGATCAGGAGGAGAAAAAGTCTAACATCCCAATAAAAGAAAAAGAGCAGAGGCAAATCTTTAGAAAAAGAGAAACATAAAAAGATGTGCAACTTTACCAAAAATGTCAATTAAAACAAGATATAATTTTTTTCACCTCCCTGTGTTCTTTTGGTTGTTGTTCTGAGTCTCGCTCTGTCACCTCGGGTAGTGTGCAGTGGTGTCATCACAGCTCACTGCAACCTCAAACTCCTGGGCTCAAGTGGATCCTCTTGCCTCAGCCTCCCAAGTAGCTGGGACTCCAGGCATGCGCCACCATGCCCGGCTAATTTTTTCTATTTTTAGTAGAGACAAAGTCTCACTCTTGCACAGGCTGGTCTCAAACTCCTGAGCTCAAGCAATCCTCCTGCCTCGGCCTCCCAGAGTGCTAAGATTACAGGCGTGAGCAACTACACCCAGCATTCCCAGTGGTTTTTTTTTTTTTTTTTTTGTTTTTTTTTTTTTGACAGAGTCTCGCTTTGTTGCCCAGGCTAGAGTGAGTGCCATGGTGTCAGCCTAGCTCACAGCAACCTCAAACTCCTGGGCTCAAGCAATCCTGCTGCCTCAGCCTCCCAAGTAGCTGGGACTACAGGCATGCACCACCATGCCCGGCTAATTTTTTTCTATATATATTAGTTGGCCAATTAATTTCTTTCTATTTATAGTAGAGACGGGGTCTCACTCTTGCTCAGGCTGGTTTCGAACTCCTGACCTTGAGC
>VSMD01119582.1:0-65550 GCA_008750895.1 Mirza zaza | reverse complement strand
CACATTGTCAATGCAGTAAACTTCTCTATCACCTCCAAAAGTTCCCTCCTCCGCCCCAGTTTTTCTCCACTTGTGGTGAGAGCACTTAATATGAGATCCACCCTTTTAGCAAATTTTTAAGTATATAACACAGTGTTGCTAGTCATAGGTCCCTTATCATAAAGTGCATCTCCACATCCTATTTATTTTGCATAACTGAAACTTTGTAGCCTTTGACAAACACCGTCTCATTTCTCCCTCCTCCCAGCTCCTGGCAACCACTCTCGGCCTCTGTGTGTTTGACTGTTCTAGACTCCATGTACAGGCGACATCATGCAGCCTTTGCCTTTCTGTGTCTGGCTTATTTCATGGAGCTTAATGCCCTTTGGGTTCATCCATGTTGTTGCAAACGGCAGGATTTCCTTCTTTTTAAAGGCTGAATGATATTGCATTGTCTGTGTGTGTGTCTGCATTTTATCTATTCATCTGTCAGTGGACACAGGTTGATTCTGTCTTGACTACTCTGAATGACGCTGCAATGCACATAGGAGAACAGATATCTCTTCGACATACTGATTCCACATCCTTTGGATATACTGATTTCCACATCCCACTCAGAAGTGGGATTGCTGGATCAAATGGTGATTCTATTTTTAATACTTTGAGGAACCTCCATGTTGATTTCTATAGTAGCTGCACCAGTTTATATTCCCACCAACAGTGTACAAGGGTTCTTTTCTCCACATCCTTGCCAACTCTTGTTGTCCTTTGTTTTTCTGATAACAGCCATCCTAACATATGTGAGGTGGTATCTCATGGTAGTTTTGATGTGCATTTCCCTGATGATTAGTAATATCTAGCACCTTTTCATACACCTGTTGGCCATTTCTGTGTCTTCCTTGGAGAAATCCTATTCAGTTCCTGTGCTCATTTTTAAATGAGGTTCTGTGTTTTCTTGTTATTGAGTTAGAAGAGTTCCTTATATACTTTGGATATTAACTCCTTATTAGATATATGGTCTGCAAATATTTTATCCCATTTCATAGGTTGCCTTTTCATTTTGCTAATTGTTTCCTTTGCTGGGCAGAAGCTTTTTATTAATAGTTGGATGCCGCACTGTTTGTCTATTTTTGCTTACGTTGCTTGTATTTTTAATGTCATGTCCAAGAAATCATTGCTCAGTCCAATGTCTAGAAGCTTTTTCCCTGTATTTTCTTCTAAGAGAAGGAAAAACAGTTTTAAGTACAGCTAGAAAGCCAAGCCTTCATTATGGTGTGGTATTTCTTTGGGTGGTTGTGCTTAATGCCTTAGAAGTTTTATCACTGCCGATGTTAAGGCTTGTGGTGGTAACTCATGAGATTTCTAAAACCAGCCAGTCCCTTTCCCCAGGAGAGTAGCTCCATCATCCAAAGTGAGAAGAGCTGGACAGGAGGGCACATTAGGAGTTTGAGCAACCATGACCCCCACATACAACACACTCTGTGTTCTCTTTCTTTTTTTTTTTGAGACAGAGTCTCACTCTGTTGCCTGGGCTAGAGTGCCATGGCACCAGCCTAGCTCACAGCAACCTCAAACTCCTGGGTTCAAGCAATCCTTCTGCCTCGGCCTCCTGAGTAGTTGGGACTACAGGCATGTGCCACCATGCCCGGCTAATTTTTTCTATATATTTTCATTGGCCAATTAATTTCTTTCTATTTTTAGTAGAGACGGGGGTCGTGCTCTTGCTGAGGCTGGTTTCGAACTCTTGACCTAGAGCGATCCTCCCACCTCGGCCTCCCAGAGTGCTAGGATTACAGGCGTGAGCCACCGCACCTGGCCCACTCAGAGTTCTCTTACATAGGAGAAAATGAACAATCCAGCTAGACATTGCCACAGACATCTGAGTGGGAGGCTAAGATTTGAAACTTGGTTCTGGGAAGACTATAACCCTAAAACCATATTGGAAGTTTATTTTCTCAAATAAGATATTTGAGGTTTGCTCTTTCCTGATACTCCTGATATATACCTGGGTCCTTCAGGAGTTCTATTTAATTTTAAATGGAATTACAGTAAAAGCACATTTAAATCCAAATATTTTTAGCTTTTTTTAAATTAGAGTGTTCTGTAGAGGTTCACACACACACACACACACACACAAACACATGCAAAAAGGAGGTACAAGGAAGGATGGGAGAGAAAGAAAAAAGAAAAAGAGAGAGACAGACAGAAATAAGGACAGAAAAGAACGTTTGACCCACTGTGGGTCCAGGAAGGAGGGTTGATTTAAGAGCATTCTGTAATTACCCATCACATCTCTGCAGTCCCTTCCCAGGCTGTTGGAAACAAAGGAATTTCACAGCATTTCAGGGCTGACAGTAGGAGAGAGCTCCCAGCTGGTTCCTACACTTAAGACAGCAACTCCACAGGCCCCTTTGCAAATGTCAGAAATGTAAGACCTGCTCCCAGACAGACATCTCAGGAAAGACCTTCTAAGGGCAGCTGAGGACACTTGGTGCTCTTGCCTTTGCATCAATAGCTTCTTTGACTAACACCCTTGGCCCTCTGCTGCTGCGATTTCCAGCGGGGAGTTCTTCGCAACTCTGTATAACACATCATTTGCCCCCAAAATAAAAACCTGCTTTTCTTTCCTTTGGGGACAAACAGTGTTGTCCATGGAAGGGAAGAGGGATTACAGTCCCCAAAGTAAGACAGAGCCCAAGATCTTGCACTCAAGGGCAGAAAAGTGTTATCCTTTTTGATTGAAAGTTTAAATTAAGGAGACTTTCACTGCCGCAGCTAAATGTAAATTGACTTGGAAATGTGACATGCTGTGAAAAGAAGCTAAAGTGACCCTGCAAAGAGAGGAATAATAGTCCTATCCGAATCTAAAAAATACAAGGTGGGTAATGAGAATTTCTCAGTAGGTCCCTGGCAATGTCCCCAGCGGGCAGGTTGGGAGGGTGACATGGTATTTGGTCTGCTTGGCAAACTTACAATAATAAGTGAATGAATAATGTGGCATTCTGGTTTATAAAGTGGTGTGAGTCAGCTCACCGGCATTTGAATCGATCTAGGTCATAAGAGAATTTCTGAATCTATTAAAAAACAACACAGCAATAAAAGTGGTGGTTAAGATATACTAAGACTTTACTGCCGGGTAGGTGGGGGGGAGGGGAAGGATATATGCATACATAATGAGTGTGACATGCACCAACTGGGGGATGGACACACTTGAAGCTCTGACTCGAGGGGGGAGGGGGGCATGGGCAATATACGTAACCTTAAATATGTACCCCCATAATCTGCTGAAAAAAAATAATTAAAAAAAAGATTTTACTGAGTGCCAGGCACTGTCCAAAGCACTTTGTGTGCACGCTCGCACTCAACCCTCAGAACAGCGCTGTTGTGTATGCCACCAGCCCTGCCACCACCACCCTCACTTTGTTGACAATGATCTTGAGGCTTGAAGAAGTTAAGCCACTTGCCTAAGCACAGCAGAAGCAAGTGGCAGAGCAGGGATTTGAGTGCAGGGTTCATCTGGCTGTAAGACCCACCCCTTTAATCACTTGCTGAGATGGGGGAAGTGGTTGAGACCCTGAGACTTAAAAGAGCTGGATGCTGAGACGAGTGACAGATGGAAGAGAATGTCACAGGCCCGTTTAGCAAATGAGGTTCCATGTGACCTTGGACAAGCACTCATTTTTGCTCAGCCTTGGTTTCCTTTCCTATGAAGGGAGGGAACTAGTAGCATCCACCTGCAAGGTTATTAAGAGGATTGAGCACAGGCAGGGTGCCTGCTCCGTGCCCCCGGCAGTCCTGGGAGACACAAAGGGGGGGGCAGGACCACGGATGCCCGGGAGGCACCTAAGCGGAGAAAGGGCTCTTCCTAAGTCCTTCCAAGACTGTCTAAGCGCTTCCCACAGTCTGTTCCTTCTCTTTTGCAGGTGCATCATCCCACCTAATTGTCTCTTCAATTCAATCTGTAAACATAGGTAGGACGGTTCTCTGAGTGTCCTGTGGCTTGTGTAGCAAAGTGCACAAACGTGGAGACTTGAAATAACACAGATTTACTCTCTGATGGTTCTGGAGGCCGGAAGTGTGAAGTCAGGTTCACTGGGCTGAATCGAGGGCTCAGCGGGGCCAAGCTCCCCCTGAGGCTGTAGCAGAGATGGTGCCGCAGGTGGAACGCCACCAGCATGTCCCAGCGTGGGGCCCCGTCCCTCTGACCTGGCCGCTGCGGTCACTTTGTCCTCTCCTGCCGCGTGTGCGTGTACCTCAGCTTCCTCTCTCTCTCTCTTATGAGGACATTGGTAATGGCATTTAGGGCCTACCCAGATAACTCAGGACAATCCCTCTTCGAGACCCTAAACTTTATCACATCTGCAAAGATCCTTTTTCCATATAAGGTAACATTTATAGGTGCCAGGGTTGAGGGAATAGATCTTTGGGGGCATAACTCAGCCTGCTGCAGTGGTGCTATACATGCCCTGCTTCTCCTGCAGAAGGTCTGAAATAGACATTTAAGTGCTTATACAAAGCCCAGCAGCATACTGTGTGTTTTGGGGTGATGCAACAGAAGAAGGGGATTCAGCCCTTGTATTTGAGAAGCTTATAGATGAGTTGAGGATTTAAAATAGCTCCAGGAAAATTCTGTAGTAATCTCTACAAATAAGGTGGTGGAGATTAAGTCCGGGCTAGAGGGAAATCAGTGCCGGGAAAGAAGGGACCCGACGCACAGTGGGAACGAAGAAGGTTTAATGGAAAAGACTCGTCTTTAGCTAAACTTAGAAGGGTCAGCTGTCAACTGCTCAGGAAGAGGGGAAAGAAGATTCTAATGAGAAGGATTAGCAAGGACAGAAGCTGGGGAAGAAACAGAACGAGCTGGGCTGGAGGACAGTGAGCAAAGACCGACAAAGGTGGAGCTCCTGCATGGAAGGCCCTGACACGTGAGAATGACTTGGATGTTAATCAGAAGGCCGTGGGGATCCATGGGAAGTTCTTGAGCAGAGGAGGCTGTTACAGCGCTGTGCAGTGGAGCCTGGAGGGACCGGAGTCAACTAAGCCATTAGGAGACTTTTTGACACTACTCAAACCCAAATAAGGGTGGTAGAGAAGGAAACAGTGGAAGAGAGAGAATCTGAGAGACGGTTCAGGGATAGCGTCGGGATAACGGATTACCAGAGCTGCAAAGATGGTGCACTGGGGAGGAAAGGGGAGAAATGAGGCCCTTCTTTCCCCGGGAAGAGCCTGCTCCTCCCTCCAGACGTCCCCACCATGTAATTGGGCTCCGGGAACTTGGGCAGAAATATAATAGCTGCAATGCATTCCTGTGCCAACTATGTGACGGGCGGGTTTACAGACTTTTTTTTTTTCCAATTAAGGGATGTATTATTACGGTCTTTTTTTTTTTTTTTTTTATAGACGATGAATTGAGTAATTTTCCCTAAGTCATAAAACGATAAATTATAGGATAAAGATATGCATCCCAGGCTGTTTGACTCCAAAGTGTCTGCCCACTGCTCATTCTGTTGTTCCTTCCGTCGTCATTCCACGAGTCGCTGAGAGCCTGTGACGTTCCGGTCACTGTTGCAGGAGCCAGGGACAGGGTGCGAAGTCCCTTAGTCCTTAACCTCCAGAGTTTGCAGGTGAGCTGGGAGACAGGCAGGCAGTTCTACCGAGGTCAGATCACGGCTGTGAGGCAGTATGAGAGAGCACAGTGCGGATGTGGCAGAAGGAAGCTCTAAGCGTGCCTGGGAGAGTCAGAAAGGGCTTAGGGAGCAAGAAACATTGGGGTTCGCCTGGCACTTGAAGAATGATTAGGCGTCCGCCAGACAGAAGCAGGGAGGAGGCCTTCCAAGAAGAGCGCTGAGTGTGTGCGCAGGGAGGTATGGAAGAGCCGGACGTCTGGGGCAGGACAACAGGGGGAGGTGGCTGAACAGCAACCCCCGGGGGCAGTGGCACGAGGTGGGCGAAAAACGGGCCAGAGCACAGAGATCGCTAAGATGCGTGCCAAGAGTGGGCTCCATCCCATGGGCCCTTCCTGCTCTGACGTTCTACTATGCCACAAGTAAGAGACGCGCTCAGCTCTATTCCAATTCAGTGAAACAAATATCTATGGAGAGACCTCCGGGGATTACCTCTGCCCTTCAAAGAGAGCCTGCAGGTAAAACCTTTGTCCTGCAACTAGCCATAAGCAACTGATAATTCCGCCAGGTGGTAAATGTCCTCAGAAACTGCTCTCCGACCTCCTGCTGGGGAATCTTCCAGGCATGGTCCCTGTACACAGTCTCTGGTTCTTGCTCCTCCAGGGCACCAGCAAGACTCCTCATCACACTCTGTTTGGATCTAAGACTCCTGAGCTCTCCACGACCCGTTGCCCACAACCTTGAGGCCAACAAAGCCCACCTGTGCATCTCTCCCCTGCCATCCTAAGCCACCAGCCAAGACGTGGGCCTCCTGGCATCCTCACATCCCCGGAGTGTGCTATGTGCTTCCTTCTGCCATTCCCAGGAGCTGCTCTCTCCCCTCCTCCTGCGCTCTGTATCATCCAGCCTAGTTGTGCCATCGAATTCAACTTCCGCCACCCTCTAGCCTTGCTGGAAACCTGGCCAAGCCCCAAGAACACTCCCCACCCTCTTCTTCAAGTGGACACCCCATTTCCCTTTATACCCCAAACACCTTCAAACCTGTGCCTGCCAGCAGCATCCTTGCTCACTGTGGCTTCTTTCAGACCACAACCCTGCTACTCTTGTGCACAAACTTCTCCTTTGAAGACCAGGCCATACTCACTGTTCATATGGCTGATGTTTTATGACCTTCTTGTCCTCCCCTTCCCCATTCATCGAGGACTTTGACACCTTGCTCACAACTCCTCTCTACTCAAGTCATCCTGGGGACATTGACCTTCATGGACTCACGTGCCGTCGTAACCTGGGCACATGAACTTCCCTCGTCTTCACTCCACTCCCACGAACTTCCCTCGTCTTCACTCCACTCCCAGGGCCATAGTTTGGATCTTGGCATCGCCCAGAACATCTTCACTCTGAAATCTCATACTCTGAGCGTCCTACTCTTGACCATAACCTTCTGTCATGCTGCTCTATCAACGCACCTACTCATCCTGCTCTTGAGGACCCCCAGCCCTCTGGTCTCTGTCTTTCTCCTGCCAGTTCCATCACCATTGGCTCCACCTTGTCTCCATCCAGCCTGTTCCTGGAGTTCCTCATCTTCTCCACTATGTCAGTGAATCTGTACCTGTCCCCACAGCCCTGCCTTTCTACCACACCCTCCCATTTCATCTACATCTTCCATCAATCCAGTGATCTGCTTTCCTGGCTGCCACACATAGCTCAGTCCTGAAGCAGAGAAATCGCAAACTGTTCTACATGGAGGCCACTGTGGATGTATGAAGTCAACCTTCGGTGTCCTCATTGATTCACAAATTATCTCCCTTCCCAATATCTTTCAATAACCATTCCAACGCTTCTTTCCTCCAACTCATTGAGAAATTAGTCTTCAGCCTTGAACTTCTTCAGCTTCCCGCCCCCAAACCTTCAAAATTATCTGTATCTGTAGCTGCCTTCTACTTCCTTCCTGCCTTCCTAGAGGAAAAGGTGTCCTTTTCCTACTTCTACCCTCCTGTCTTCTCTGTGACTAAGACTTTTATTCCCTGGGCCACTCCTGTATAGTGTCAACTTCTTCCACTCCATTGGCTTTTCCTCAGTGGCCTATGAAATTTGTCAAATCTCTTTAATATTTTAAAAACAAATAGTTTGACCTGACACCTCTCCCTAGCAAAACTGCCTGCCTGCTGTCTTCACTTCTTCCATCTCACTCATTCCTGGGCCCTCTGCCACAGATTCATAGCAACCACTCTGGCGCTTAACACTGACGATCTCCCTCTGGGTGATTCCAATAGACTCTTTCTTGTCTTCATCACGTTTGACCTTCAGGGAGCATTTGAGAGTGTTGACCGTCTCTTTCTCTAAAAGCCTCCTTGTTCCTTGACTTTTCCAGTACCACTGCACTGTCCTGGTCCATCTCTACCTTGATGACCATCAGTTCTTCTTTTTTTAAAAAAAAAATTATTTATTTTTAATTTTCATTAATAATTGTACATATTTAAGAGGTACAGTGAGGTTTCAACACATACAGTGCATAGTGATCAGATCAAGGTAATTAGCATATCCATCATCACAAACATTTATTAATTTGTGCGGGGAACATTCAATATCCTCTCTTCTAGCTATTTGAAAATAAATATTGTTAACTATAGTCATCCTACAGTGCTATAGCATACTTATTTTTCCTATCTAGCTGGAATTTTGTATCCTTTAACAAATTTCCCCCTATTCTTCCCTTCCCACTACCCTTCCCAGCCCCTAGTAACCTCTGTTCTGCTCTTTACTTCTAATGAGATCAACTTTTTTTAGCTTCCACATATGAGTGAGAACATGCAGTGTTTAAATTTCCATTCCTGATTTATTCACTTAACATAGTGTCCTCCAGACTCATCTATGTTGCCACAAATGACAGGATTTCATTCTTTTTATGGCTGAATAGTACTCTATGGCGTATATTTACCACATTTTCTTTATCCATTCTTCAGTTGTTGGATACTTGGGTTGATTTCTTTTCTTGGCTATTGTGACTAGTGCTGCAGTAAACATGGGGGTAAACTTGTCTCTTTGATATACTAATTTCCTTTCCTGTGGATATGTATCCAGTGGTAGGATTGCTGGATCATTTGGTAGTTCTATTTGTAGTTTTTGGAAGAACTTCCACATACCGTTCTCCATAATAGCTGTACTCATTTACATTCTTACCAGCAGTATATAAATTTCCTTTTCTCCACATCCTTACCAGCATTTGTTATTTTTGTCTTTTTGATAATAGCCATTCTAACTGTGGTGTGATGATAACTCATTGTGGTTTTGATTTGCATTTCCCCAAAGATCAGTCATGTTGAGCATTTGTTCATATATGAATACTTGTTGGTAATTTACATATTTTCTTTTGAGAATTGTCTGTTTTGATTGTTTGTCCAATTCTTAAGTTGCATTGTTTGTGTTTTTGCTGTTGAAATGTTTGAGTTCCTTGTATATTCTGGATACCCATCCCCTATCAGATAAATAGTCTGCAAATATTTTCTCCCATTCTGTAGGTTGTCTTTTCACTCTGTTAATTGTTTCCTTTGCCATGCAAAAGGTTTTCATTTTGATATAATCCCATTTGTTTATTTTTGCTTTGGTTGCCTACACTTTGAGGTCTTACTCATAAAACCTTTTACCACACAAATGTCCTGAAGCAGTTCCTCTATATTTTCTTCTGATAGTTTTGTAGTTTGGGGTCTTACATTTAGGTCTTTAAACCATTTAATTTTTGTATAAGGTGAAAGACGAGGGTCAAGTTTCATCCTTTTACATATGGATATCCAGTTTTCCCAGTACCATTTATTAAAGAGACTATCCTTCCCCCCAATGAATGTTCTTGGCATCTTTGTCAAAAATCAGTTAACTGTAGATATGTGGATTAATTTCTGGTTTCTCTATTCTGTTTCATTGGTCTGTATTTTGAAATCTTCAGCTTTGTTCTTTTTGCTCAGGATTGCTTTGACTATTCAGAGTCTTTCATGGTTATATATGAATTTTAGGATTTCTTTTCTGTTTTCGTGAAGAATGTCATTGGTATTTTGATAAGAATTGTATTGTATCTGTATCTCAGCTGTTTATTCATTGCCTTGGTCCTTTTTATGGGTGGGATTAGCACCAGGCACTCTAGTCAGGGATCCTGCTAAGGTCCCACCCCCTGCTTCTTAGCTTCTATCAAGGCTTCCCATTCCCTGCTCATCCCTGTCATAACCTGTGCCCTCCTTCCACCCTGCATGATCACCCTGGGAAATCTCATACATTCCTTGGTTTCAATGCCATTTGTATGTGGATCCACTTTGAAGCACATACCTAGTATAGATCTCTCTTCTGAATGTTATTCTAGGGTATTCAATTTCCTTCTAGATACTCCACTAGAATGGGCTATGTAATACTCAGTGTGCCTTCAGGTGAACTCATCTTTCCCTCTCAAACTTGTTCTTTCTTTGCATTCTCAATTTTGGTATGTATCCAGTCACCAACTATCCAGTAACCCAGACCAGATTCCAACAAATCATCTTTGACTCTTTGTCATTCTCTTATGCAGCATCCACAAGCCCATTCTGTCCAGTTATATTCTTTTAAAAGCTCTTGTAAATTTCCCCTCCATATCACTCTACTCCACAGGAAAATATCATGGTTTACCTTATCTGAATGACTGCAATAGTCTTTTCCTTGTGTGTGTGAGACAGTCTCACTCAGTCCCCCTCCTGGCTCGAGTGCTGTGGTGTCAGCCTAGCTCATAGCAACCTCAAACTTCTGGGCTTAAGCAGTCCTCCTGCCTCAGCCTCCTAAGTAGCAGGGACTATACGTATGCGCCACCACATTTTTTCCTAACTTTTGTAGAGACGGGATCTTACTCTTGTTCAGGGCTCAGGCTGGTCTTGAACTTCTGAATTCAAGCAATCCTCCTGCCTCAGTCTCCCAGAGTGCTAGGATTACAGACGTGAGCCACCTTGCCCGGCCTTCAATAGTCTTTTAACTGGTCTCTCAGCTTTCAATCTAGCTGCCACCAGCTTCCAACCTGACTTCCTCCCTGCTTCCAGAGTATCATTAATAAGACACAAAGCTGAATATGTATATTACAACTTAAACAACTCATTGGTTTCTTTTTGTTTATAGGATAAAACCTGAGCACCTTAGTACATGGTAAGTAATACTTCAAGGTCTGCTACCATCCACATTTTCATCTCTAGACACACTCTTCCTGGAACCTTATGTTTCAGCTAAGCACTTGTATTTCCTAGAATATATTGTGCTATTTCCAGCTTGCAAGGCTTTGTTCTTCCGCTCTTGTTGCCTAGAATTGCTTTTCTCTTCTTTGTTACTTGGCAAATAGCTACCTATCTTTCAAGACTTGGCACCAATACCACCTAGCCTGCTCTCCTGCTCCAGGTCAGGATCAATCTCTATCCTGTGTACAGATCTCTATCAGAACTTACAGTGCTTTATTGTACTTTAATAAAAGTATTATTGGAAGGACTTGCGAGCAGGAGCCATATATCAAAAGGAATATCAAAATATTCCTTTTGATATTCCTAGCACAGTGCATGGCATACAGAAGCCTTTAATAATTTTTTGTCAGCTTTCTTGAATTATAATTTATATGCAAATATTCACCATTTTGATTAAACAATTCAGTGAGTTTTGATAAATGCATACAGCTCTGTACTATCACCCTCTTATAATATAGAATATTTACATCAGTCAAAAAGTTCCCTCAGGGGTCTATGTGCTCAGTCATCTCCTCCTGCCTCCTGCCCCCTGGCCCTTGCCAACTTCAGATCTGCTTTCTATTAGTATAGTTTTGCCTTCTCTAGATTTCATATGAATGGAATCCAATAGTATGTATCCTCTGTGTCTGGCTTCTTTCACTTGGGATAATGTTTTAGCAGGTCATCCGTGCTGATGCATGTATCTCTAGCTCAGTACTTTTTCTGAGTAGTATTCCATTGTACAGATATACCACAATTTGTTTACCCACCCACCAGTTGGTTAACATTGAAGTTATTTCTAGTTTTTGGCTGTTGACATAGTTTCGATATTTGTCCCCTCCAAATCTCATGTTGGAATTGATCCTCAGTGTTGGAGGTGGGGCCTGGTGGGAGGTGTTCGGGTCATGGAGGTGGATCCCTTGTAGATGCCTTGGTGCCATACTTGTAAGAGTAAGTGAGTTCTCACTCTTAGTTCCTATGAGAACTGATAGTTAAAAAGAGCCTAGCACCTCTCCTTCCTCTCTCCATGTGATGTCTGCTCCCCATGTCGTCTGCCATGAGTGGGAGGCCCTCACCAGGTGCAGATGTCAGCGCCGTGCTTCTTGTACAGCCTGCAGAGCTATGAGCCAAATAAGCCTCTTTGCTTCATAAATGACACAGCCTCAGTCATTCCTTTATGGCAATGAAAATGGACTACGACAGCTGTTGTGAACAAAGCTAATAAGAAAGTTTTCGAGCAAGCCATTGCAGACATATGGTAGGCATGAAGTTCCTGGGTCATATGGTAAGTGTATATTGAGCTTTATAGGAAACTGGCCAAACTGTTTTCCCAAGTGACCAAAACATGTTTCCTTCTGACCATCAATGCATAAGAGTTCCAGTCATTCCCTATTCTTGCCACAATCTTTTTAACCTTAGCTACTCTAGTAGGTGTGTGGTGGTATCTCATTAACTAATGCTGGTGAGCATCTTTTCAGGTATTCATTTGCCATACATACATCTTTGTTGGGAAAGTATATATTTAAACCTTTTGTCCATTCTTTTTGAAGTTGGGCCTTTTGTCTTCTATTTATTTGGTTGTGCGCATTCTTTATATATTGTTGATACAAATCCTTTGTCACACACATGTTTTGGAAATGCTTTCTTCCAGCCTATGGCTTGCTTTTTAATTGTTTAGCACTGTCTTTGGAAGAATATAACTTTTTAATTTTGATGAAATCTAATTTATCAATTTTTGCTTTTTGTGTCCTATTCAATAAATCATTGCTTAGCCCAAGGTCACTGAGAGTTTTCTCCTACGTTTACTTCCAGTATTTTTACACTTTTAGCTCTTTTATTTACATTTATGCTCTGTTTGTTGAAAAGATTATCCTTTCTCCATTAAATTGCCTTGGCAACTTTGTCAAAAATGAAATGGCAATATATATGTGATTCACTACTCTATTTCATTGAAGTATATACCTATTTTTACACTGATACCACACTATCTGAGTACTATTGCTTCATAATCGGTAATGCCAGTTCTCCAAGTTTGTATAGCTTTTTCAGAACTGTTTTGACTATTCTAAATCCTTTACATTTCCATGCAAATTTTAGAATCAACTTGTCGCTTACTATAAGAAAGCTTGCTAGGATTTTGATTGATATTAGTATTACATTGAATCTATACATTAATTTGTGGAGAATTTACATCATTTTTGTTGAATTCATGAACTCCTTCTACATATAAGGTGCTTAAACCTATTCAATATGCATGGTACTTTTGATCTACCTAACAACCCTAAAAGGTTGAAGGGAAATGCCAGCCTCACTCTGTAAATGAGAAAATGGAATCTCAAGAGATTTGACGTAGGTCAACCAGTGGGTTCATGGTGGTGCCACTTGGCCTGGCTTTTCCATTTCATTTCTATAGTATCCAGTAAATATTGATCTGGTGTATCTAAAGTGCTGGTATATAGGACTAAGCAGAGAAGACCTGGCAGTGCAGCAAATTCAACTCTACAATCTCATTCCCTTTACTTGGGTAAAGAGGAGCCCAGAGCCCCAGTCACCCTGACTGGGGCCGCTGACTTCAGACCAGCTCTGGGATGTCCTAGCTCAGTGGCTCCAACCTTCTTGTGCATCACCATTATCTGATGGGCTTTAAAAATCCAGGTGCCTAAGCCTCACCCCACCCCAAGATTTTGATTCAATTGTCTAGGGTATCAGTATTTTATAAAAGCTTCCCAGACAACCTTAATCTACAGGGATGTTTGAAAACTGCAGTTCTGGGGTTTCCAGGGACAGGTAGGGTAGAGAGTAAGAGAAGAGATTTCCGAGAGCTGGGCGAACAGCCCCTGGCTCGCGGTCACTGACTCAACACAGGGAAGGTTGACGAGACCTGGATGCCAATTCCTCAGCAGAATCGGGAGGAGATGCTAAAAATACCACAACTCCTCTCTTGGGATTGATCCCAATCCCCTTAAAAATATCCTTACGCTCACTGAATTATAAGAAATTCAACTCTCATAGAATCAGATAAATTCATAACAGAAAAGGTTTAGAGATTATTTTGTACAATTTTCTTATTTCGAAGATAAGAAAACTGAGCTCCTGGGAGTCGATGACTGGGTGGACACTGTCTATATGGGCAGAGCCAGGACTGGAGAACTCAGTGCTCCGGGGTCCCCTGCAGGGGCTCTCTCCACCTTTCTGTCCCGCCAGCCGTCCTCTGACTTTCTTTTTATTTTTGCTTTATTTTAAAATTTTATTCCTATGTACTTTTTATGTGTATATACTCATAGAATACCAACATAATTTTGCTTCCTTGTTGTGAAGTCAGGGCCTTCAGTGCACACATCACCGGAGCAACCACATGGTGGCGTCAGGTGGGGTCGAGGGTGTGCAGGTGGCACGACCCAACAAGAAGAAAGAGTAGAAACCACAACAGCTGGAAGTGGTGGTTTAGGGACTGTCCCTCTGCTTCCGCCGGGGCACGCGCAGAAGAATGGAGAACCTGTCGGCAGGTAACCTTTCCCGGTTAGTGTAGTAAAAATCACACCCTCTAGCGCCACGACAGTTCCAGAGCCAGCAGAACTAGGCCAGAAAGTGGGAGGGTACATCTCCACCCACTTCCCTGAAAAGACACGAATGTTCCAACCCCCAGCTGGACATGTTATTAGGGATTAGCATAAAGGACAGACAGGCCCCAACTCCGGGGTGACGCTGTTCCTTATTGGAGCAGTCTGCTCTCTGCTGCCTTGGGGAGCGTGCTATGCTTTCTGTGTTCTGTCTTGAAACTCAAGGTCTTCTCCACCTGCAGAGACAGACCCATCCCTCCTCTGGGACGCGCTTCCACACTGCAGAACTTCCTGTTTGGTGTCCTGCGATAGAGCTGCTTGCGTGAGTTGCTCGTGTCTGTGCTCACTCCGTCTCACCGGCCCTGCTCGAGATTCCTCCAAGAGCCTGCCCGGCTCTCAAAAACCCCACCCTAGTGGTAGCCACCGAGCAACCTCCGGTCGTTGACCCACCCGCTCCCACCGACTTTCTTTGTGTAAACCCAAGTGGGATGATGAGCTGGTTTTCTGCTTTATGGGCCATTCGGGACATAGGTTCCCAAGCCCTGAAGCATCAGAATCAGCCCGGGAATAAAAATGTAGACTCCCGGGCACACCCAAGAATCTAAATCTTTGGGTTGGGGACTAGAAATGATTCCAGCCTTTCAGTGTCTTCCCTCATCCCTCTGCTACCCGATCTCTGGCCTGCTTGGTTCAGCGTTTGTGAACTGCAACCCTGGAGTGGCCTGGCGCTGTGGGCCTTGGTAACTCCTAGGTTGGTGATTGTGCATTTTTCTTTAGGGACATATCCAGGCCCCCGTGCAGAATCGGGAGCAAACAGTGCTAGATTGGTAGATTTAAGCAACCAGCGTTGTTTTTTTTTTTTTTTTTCTCTCATTTCCACGAGATAAGATTCAAACTTAAAACAGCAATCATTTTAAGGCCACAGAAAAGCAGATACCACGGGAAGTGCAGAATCCGCCCCAGCTCTGCGTATCCGCGGCCACCAGGCAGCAAGGTGCGGGAGCACAAGCCGGGCAGGAGGCCCCAGGCTGACTCCCGCACTCGGCCTGCACAGGGGCCAGAGCCAGGTCTGCAAAAGGAGAGCTGCGCAAGGTGGTGCAGCCCCCAGCAGTGCCCGGCGCAGAGCGCATGCTCAGGACCCCTCTCCTGCGCTTCCCTGTTTGGGGGGGCGCACTGGGCGCTCTCTGCCTTCCTTCTGGCCTCACCCTCAGGCCAGGGGTGCTTAACCTTTCTGCACAGTCCGGAAGCATTTAAATCCAAGGCCTGGGCCCACCGGCAGGTGGGTCAGGCCGGATCTGGTGTGGGCAGTGGCTGCCTGGCACTGTTGTAAATATGCTTCCTGGGCAATGATCCTGTGCAGCTGGCTTGAGCACCGCAGCTTTAGACCTGCGATTTCTGGGAATTCCTGGGGGTGGAGGGAGGGTGCCCAGGGGTCTCTGTCCTGCATCCATGCCCAGAAATAAAGGTCTCCCACCTTCCTACACACCACGCCCCCCCCCCCCATCTCGGTGGTCTTGGTTAGACAGGAGACCAGCAGGCCCAACTCATTAAGAAGTTGCAAGACGGGAAGCAGACCTTCTGACAAAAACAGGAAGGCAGGGTGCGGTTGAGAACCTGGTGAGACCAGTAAGAGCCCAGACAGGGAGGCAGACGAGCATCCGCTGCTCTCATCGTACCCTTTTAGTGCATTTGCACCAGGGTGGGGGCAGCTTAAAATCGCCATGACAAACCCTGAAGTGACCTTATGTTGTGTAAAAAGAGGAAAACCCTACCTCCATCCCTGGAAATGTCCACCCTTTTTCCAGAAAACCCATGAAAAATTCTCCCCTTATTTAGCATGTTATCAAGAGATAGCCACGCATGGGTTTGCCAGGCACAGACAGGGACACTCTATTGTGCTGAGAGATAGCCGCCACTAGGGGTGGGGAGTAGCGGCTTGCTGTTTGTTTCATGAATGTTGCTTTCGTTTCCAACTTGAGTCTCGCGTTTGATTTCTTTCCTGCACAAAGCTGAGAACGCTGCTAGCCGAGTGTTGGGCTCCACGTTCTGGCGTCCGTGGGAACCCAGAGAAGAGGCTCAGATGATGACATCCATGCAACTACAGACTTCAGCATCCTAGTTCTTCACCGGCCTTCGCTTCTCCCCTGTCAGGCCCCCTCCCTCCACTGGCCCCGCTAGCCTGCTGACGCCTGGCCGCCCTTTCCGCCTCACCTCTGCAGTCAGGTCAGTCTCTGCCTGGAGACTGTGCCCTCGTGCTGTGGCCTCAGCGTCACCTTCCACCCCAGTGCCTTGTGCACTGTCTCCCAAAGGCCCTGAGATGAATTCTGGAGCCACCTGGCAGGGCAAACGCCCACCTGGAGCTCATTTCTGCCAACACTTAGGACTGTCTTTCCGAGTCCAGCCCACATGCGGGCTGCGCCTGGGTCCTGCAGCTGGTGAGCAAAGCCAAGCTCGGGAAGCTCCAGGCTCACTCCGGCCCCGAGTGCTGGTGGGCCCTTTGCCCTCCTCTGTGCTGCTCTGAGTGCTGCTAAGCTGAGCAGCCGGCCGTGGGCTAGCACCGTCTCAAGACAAGGGCCGCCGAGAATGTGCAACGTTCAGGAATGCTGCCATCTCCATATCCTCAGAAAACCAAGCAAACGCGTGGATTAAATGAGAACTCATACTCCACGGCAGTATGAGGGGGGAGAAGGCTGCACCTCAGTGGATAATGAGGTTTGAGAACCTGGGGCACAAAACTCTGGGTATTTCATTCTCGCTCTTACAGAGCAAGTGGGTCTTGCTCTTAGGACCCTAAAGGTTACAAGGGTTCTCTCCAAACCAAATTATTTACCGAAAAGATGGCCTACACTTACGAGCAGCTAGAAACATCCTCTAACTCTTTGCTTAACCACTTCAGTACCAGCGTCGACTACAGTCGACAGCCACAGATGAACGCGCACAGCCCAGTGTCAACTACAGACGACAGCCACAGATGAACGCGCACAGCCCAGTGTCAACTACAGACGACAGCCACAGATGAACGCGCACAGCGACTGTAGCTGACAGCCGTGATATGACTTTTCTAATTTTTCATGCATCAAAATAAAATTGTGAACATTTAAAAATAACGTAATGAAAACATATATGTGTATGTTACCTATTCTGATTGACATTACAAGTGAAGCTGCCTGTAAAGTAAAACAAGCGTTCAGTGCTTGCAAGTTTCCTCGTCACACAAGAGCAAAACGGATCTGTCGTCCATGCGCAGCACAGAGCGCCGTGGGGACTGTGAGTGCGGCTGTGGGCGAGGTTCCGCGGCCTGCGAGCGCCGCACCGAAGTGGTTAAATCTGTGCTACCGTCTCTTCTCTGGCCCTCATATTCAGTCAGCACTTGGGGCCATGTACAGAGCGTCTCCCCTCCCTTCCCTTGTTTGCTCCTCCCAGAAACCCCGTGGGGTGTGTATTCACGCCTCACTCTTATGGAAGCTACGGTTCTATAACTTGCCCGGGCCGCTAATGGCGAGGGCAGAGACTCCAGCCTTGGTCCTCAAGCCCTCCCTGCTTCCCAGGTGCCCCTCCCACCTCCAGGTGCCCCTCCCACCCCCCAGGTGCCCCTCCCATCCCCCAGGTGCCCCTCCCTGCTTCCCAGGTGCTCCTCCCATTCCCCAGGTGCCCCTCCCTGCTCCCCAGGTGTAGCTCCCACCTCCCACGTGCCCTCCCTGCTTCCCAGGTGTAGCTCCCACCTCCCACGTGCCCTCCCTGCTCCCCAGGTGTAGCTCCCACCCTCTAGGTGCCCTCCCTCCCACGCCCGCCTCTCCGGCACTCAGTAAACAGCCTGACTCTGCCCTTGTGGCTGCAGGTCTCCTCTTTCCCCAGCTGTTTCAGGGTGGCCTTTGTTAGAGGATGGCTTGGGAGGAAGCTGCAGAAGAGGGACACTAAGCGCAGAGGGAGGGGGCGGGAGTCCCTGACCCCTGGCCTCAGAATTGGTGAGCTCCGGGCTGCAGCCCTCGTCCAGAAGCCCACGGACTTCACTTCCGAGGCCGCCTCCAGCCTGCAGCAAGCACAGGCCCGTCCCCGTCCCGACAGCGGCCGGCAGCCTTCCTGCCTTGATAGTGGGCAGCTTCCCCGCAGACGCCCGCCTCCTGCGGGAATGGCCCGCGCAGGCTGCGAGCGGCAGGGCAGCAGGACAGCAGGACAGCGCGGGCTGGCGCCCATGCCTGGAGCCGGTGGCAGAGGCCCCGTGGGTGCGTCCAGGACGCGGCCTCCCAGCCCCTGGCCGGGCTGAGCTGCTCCCCACCCCAGCCTGGCCCGCGCTCCCCCAGCAGTGGGGCCTGTGCCTCCCTCGCACGTCTCGCAGCCAAGGGGACGTGACTCTGCTCTGGGCCCCAGACGTGCATGCGAGGTGCGGCCTTTCCATCCTTCTGCCCCAGGGCCACTTGCCGTCTTCCTGGGGATGTGAACTTGTGCCGTGGGACTTTGCTAGTAGGCTGTGAGGTTGATCTGCAGGGCCTCTGTCCGAGGACTGCGAACCTTTCGCTTCGGGAAGAGAAAGCAAAGGGTTAAGTGTGCATGGCCGCGGATGGACAGCAGTGTGGACGGCACCCCCAGGGCTATACAGCCTGCCGCTCTTTCCTGGCCCTTGCCCCTGAGCCCAACCAACCGGTGAGTCCTGCTCATTCGACCTCCTTAATATGTCTTTTTTTTTTGTTATTGTGATAAAATACACAGAATGTGAAACTTGCCATTTTAACCATTTATAAGTGTACAGTTCAATAGCGTTAGGTGCATTCACGTTGTCGTACAGCCGTCGTCACCTTCCATCTCCAGAACGTTTTCGGCACCCCAAACTGAAACTCTGTACCCATTAACACTAAGTCCTCAATCCCCCGCCGCCAGCCCCTAGCAACCATCATTCTATTTTCTGTGGAATTTGCTTATAAAACAAGAAAACAAATTCCCATAAAATTTGTATTAAGAAAGTTCAAAATTTGCTAGTAATAATTGAGTGCAATTTTTTTTAATTTGTAATTTTTTTATTTTTAATTGATAAGTAAAAATTGTATTTTATGGGGTACACATGACGTTTTGGTACATGTATCATGTGGAAAGGATACATATCATTTGTTTGTGGTGAGAACACCTAAAATCTCCTCTTAGCAATTTTCAGATATACAATATATTGTTGTTAGCTGTAGTCACCATGACTTACAATAATAGATCTACTGAAAAGATTCCTCCTGTCTGACTGAAATTTTGCATTCCTTGACCAACATCTCCCCACTCAGCCGAGGCCCCAGCTTTTGGTAAGCACCATTTGGCTCTCTGTTCCTGTGAACGCAACTGTTTATTAATTCCCCACGTAAGTGAGATCATGTGGAATTTGTCTGTGCCTGGCTTATTTCACTTAACGTCCTCTAGATTCATCCATGTTGTTGCTAATGACAGGATTTCCCTCTTCTTAAAAGCTCAATAGTATTCCTTGTATACACACCCCACATTTTCTGTGCCCATTCACCCATCAGTGAATACTAAGGTTGATTCCGAATTTTGGCCATTGTGAATAATGCTGAAAAATACAGGAGAATGCAGGTATCTCTTCAACATTCTGGTTTCAGTTCCTTTGGCTGTATACCCAGTAGTGGGATTGCTGGGTCTCATGGTAGTTCTATTTTTAATTTTTTGAGGAACCTCCACACTGTGTTCCATAATGACTGCACAAATTTACATTCCCACCGACAATGTACAAGGGTTCCCTTTTCTCCACATCCTCACTTGTCTTTCATCTTTTTGGTGGCAGCCATTCTAAGAGGTGTGAGATGATATCTTATTGTGGTTTTAGTTTGCATTTCCCTGATGTTCAGTGATTTTGAACATTCATATGCCTGTTGGACATTTGTTTGTCTTCTTTTGAGAGCTGCCTATTGAAGTCCTTCGCCTATTTTTAAATTGTGTTATTTTCTTACTATTGAGTTCCTCATATGTTTTGGATATTAACTTGTTAACAGATGCATGGTTTGCAAATATTTTCTCCCATTCTGCAGTTTGTCTTCTTCACTCTGTCAATTGTTTCCTTTCCTGTGCAGAAGCTTTTTAGTTTGAGATAATCCCATTTGTCTACTTTTGCTTTTGTTGCTTGTGCTGTTGGGGTCATGTCCAAAAAAATCATTGGCCAGACCAATGCCATGGACATTTTCCCTTACGTTTTCTTTTAGCAGTTTTACAGGTTCAAGTCTTAAGTCTTTAATCCACTTTGAATTGATTTTTGTGTATAGTATGAGATGGGGGTTTAATTTCATTCTTTGCATGTGGATATCCAGTTTTCTCAGCACTATTTATTAAAGAGACTGCCCTGTACCATTGTTCTTGACATCTTGTCAAAGATGAGTTGACCATAAATGCATGAGTTTATTTGGAGCTCTCCATTCTGTTTCATTGGTCTATGTGTCTGTTTTTAATGCCAGGACCAAGCTGTTTTATGATGATAGCTTTGTAGTAGATTTTCAAATCAGGTAGCGTGATGCCTCCAGCTTTGTTCTTTTTTCTCATGATTGCTTTGGCTATTCAGGGTCTTTTACAGTTCCATACTAATTTTAAGATTTTTTTTTTCTATTTCTGTGAAAAATATTATGAAAAATTTTGATAGGGATTGCATTGACTCTGTAGATGGCTTTGAGTAGAATGGACATTTTAACAAGATTAATTTTTCCAGTCCATGGATGTGGGATATCTTTCCATTTATTTGTGCCTTCAATTTCTTTCATCAGTGTTTCATTGTGTTCAGTGTACAGATCTTTTACCTGCTTGGTAGATTTATTCCTCAGTGTTTTATTTTTCTGATAGCTATTGCAAATAGGACTGTTTTCTTGATTTGTTTTTTGGATAGTTTGTTGTCAGTGTATAGAAAAGCTGCTGATTTTTGGATGATGATTTTGTGTCCTACAACTTGACTAAATTTGTTTATTCTAAGTTTTTTTGGTGGAGTCTTTAGGGTTTTTAAAATATAATGTCACAAACACAGATAATTTAGCTTCTTTTTTTCTGATTTGAATACTTTTTTATTTCTTTCTTTTGTCTAATTGCTCTGGCTAGGACTTCCAGTACTGTGTTGATCATGGTGAATGAGGTTTTTAATGTGACTGAATTCAGTTTGCTAGTGTTGTGTTGAGGATTTCTACGCCTATGTTCATCAGTGATATTGGCCTATAATTCTCTTTTCCTGTAGTGTCTTTCTCTGGTTTGGGTAACAGGGTAATGCTGTCCTCTTACAATGAGTTTGACAGTTTTCCCTCCTCTTCAACTTTTTTGTAAGAGTTTGAGAAGGTTTGATATTAGTTCTTTAAATGTTTGATAGAATTCAGCAGTGAAGCCATTAGGTCCTAGGCTTTTCTTTGATGGGAGACTTCTTATAACTAATTCAATCTCCTTACTCATTATTGGTCTGTGCAGATTTTCTATTTCTTCATAGTTTAGTCTTGATAGATTGTATGTGTTTAGGAATTTATCCATTTCTTCTAGGTTATCCAGTTTGTTGGTGTATAATTGTTCACAGTACTCTCTTACGACCCTTTATCTTTCTAAGGCATCATTGTAATGTCTCTTTCATTTTTTATTTTGAGACTTTTTTCTTCTTAGACTAGGTTTGTCAATTTTGTATATCTTGTCAAAAAACCAACTCTTAGTTCCTTTGATCTTTCTATTCTTTTTCTAGTCTCTATTTCATTTATTTCTATGGTGATCTTTGTTATTTCCTTCCTTCTACTGACTTTAGGGTTAGCTCTTCTCTTTCTAGTTTTTCGAGGTGTAACATTAGGCTGTTTATTTAGTATCTTTCTTGTTTTTTGATATAGGGATTCGCCATAAACTTCCCTTTTAAAACTGCTTTTGCTGCATCCTATAAGTTTTATTATGTTGTGTTTCCATTTTCACTTGTCTCAAGATATTTTTTAATTCCCCTTTAAATTTCTTCTTTGATCCAGTATTTGTTTAGGATAATGTTCTTTAATTTTCACATATTTATGAATTTTTCAAAATTCCTCCTATTATTAATTTCTAGGTTCATACCATTGTGGCTGTAAAAAATACTTGCTATGATTTGAGTTTTCCTAAATTTGTTAAGACTTGTTTTGTGTCCTAATGTATGATCTAGCCTATAGAATCTCAGGTGCACTTGAGAAGAATGTGCATTTATATGTCTTTATATGTTCTTTATATGTCTATTAGGTCCATTTGATCTAAAGTATAGTTCAAATCTGATTTTTCTTTTTTGCTCCTGCCCTTCTCCCTCTGATTTTTTCCTTATTGTTTTTCTGTTTGGATGATCTGTCCATTGTTGAAAGTTGAGTATTGCAGTCACCTACTATTATTGGATTGCTGTCTATCTCTCCCTTCAGATTTATTACTATTTACTTTATAATTAATATAATTATGTGCTCTAATGGGTGATTATGTATTTATAATTGTTATATCTTTTTCATTAATTGATACCTTTATCTTTATATAATGACTTTGCCTCATTTTACAGTTTTTGACTTAAAGTCTATTTTATATGATATAATTATATTTACCCCTGCTCTCTTTTGGTTTACATTTTCATGGAATATCTTAATCCATCCTTTCACTTTCATTTATTTATTTATGCCTTAATTGTAGGTTTAAATTTTTTTTATTTTAAAATATTACAGGGGTACAAACACTTTGGTTACACATATTGCCTTTGTACCGCCCGAGTCAGAGCTATGAGTGTGTCCATCCCCCAGAAAGTGCACACGGCACCCATTAGGTGTGAATTTACCCATCCCTCCTCCTCCCACCTGCCTGACACCCGATGAATGTTACTTCCACATGTGCACATAAGTGTTGATCAATTAGTGCCAATTTGATGATGAGTACATATGGTGCTTATTTTTCCATTCTTGTGATACTTTGCTTCAAAGAATGGGCTCCAGCTCCATCCAGGATAATAAAAGAGGTATTAGATCACCATTGTTTTTTATGGCTGAGTAGAACTACTCCATGGTATACATATACCACATTTTATTACTATTAATCCACTCATGTATTGATGGGCACTTGGGTTATTTCCACATCTTTGCAATTGTGAATTGTGCTGCTATAAACATTCGAGTGCAAATGTCTTTATTGTAGAATGCCTTTTTTTCCTCTGGGTAAATACCCAGTAGTGGGATTGCTGGATCAAATGGTAGTTCTACTTTTTGTTCTTTGAGGCATCTCCATATTACTTCCATAGACACTGTACTTTACTTTCAATCTATGTGTACCCTTAAAGGTGAAATGAATCTCTTACAGGTAGCATATAGTTGACTCTCTATGTATTTTGATTGGATAATTTAATCTATTTACATCTAAGGTAATTATTGATAGACCAGGACTTACTACTGGAATTTTTGTTTGTTTTCCTGGTTGTTTTGTAGATCCTTTGTTTCTTTCTTCCTCTCGCTGCATTCCTTTGTGATTAGATGATTTTCTCAAGTAGGATACTTTAGTTCCTTATTCTTAATCTTTTGTGTATCTATTACAGGTGTTTGCTTTGTGGTTACCGGAAGACTTACATAAAATATCTGTTATAACATGCTATTTTAAGCTAATTAACAAGTTAACTTTGATTGCATAAAATAACTGCACACTTTACTCCATCACCTCCACATTTTATGTTTTTGATGTCACAATTTACATCTTTTTATGTTGTATATCTCTTAAATTATTGTAGCTTATTATTTTTAATAGTTTTGTCTTTTAACCTTCATACTAAAGATATCAATGATTTACACACGACCATTACAGTACTAGAGTATTCTGAATTTGACTGTGTGCTTACTTCTGCCATTGAGTTTTTTATATATTCATATGTTTTTGTAACTAATTAGTGTTCTTTTCTCTCAGCTTGAAGAGCTCTCTTTAACATTTCTTGTGAGACAGAACTGGTAGTGGTTGTAAAAAAATACTCAAGTCTTTATCTCTTCTTCATTTCTGAAGGACAGCTTTGCCAGGTACAGTAGTCTTGGTTGGTGGTGGTTTCTATCCTTCAGCACTTTGCATTTATCATCCCACTCCTGCCTGGCCTGTAAAGTTTCTGCTGAGAGATCTGATAGCCTCATTGGAGCTCCTTATATGTGATGTGCTTGCTGCTTCCAGGATTCTCCTTTTGTCTTTGATTTTGACAGTTTGATTATAATATGACTTAGTGTGCTCTTATTTGGATTGTGTATTATTGATGACTTTGACCTTCCTGTACCTGAGATTTATATCTTTCCCAAGATTTGGAAAGTTTTCTGCTACCATTTCTTTAAATAAGCTTTCTAACTCTTTGTCTCTTTCTTCTCCTTCTTGAACTTCTGTAACTTAAATATTTATTCTTTTGATGCTATCCATAAACCCCATAAGCTTTCTTCATTTGCTTTTATTATTTTTATTTTTTACTTCTGTGACTATATATTTTCAAATAACCTGACTTTGAGTCCATAGATTTTTTTTTCCTTCTGCCTGATTAATTCTGCTGTTGATACTTTCCTTTACATTTTTTTCATTTAATTAATTGTATTTTTGGCTCCAGAATTTCTGATTTTTAAAAATAATTTCAATGTCCCTGTTAAATTTCTCATTTTGGTTGCTCACTGTTTTCCTGCCTTTTTTTTTTTTTTTTTGAGACAGAGTCTCACTTTATTGCCCAGGCTAGAGTGAGTGCTGTGGCGTCAGCCTAGCTCACAGCAACCTCAAACTCCTGGGCTCAAGCAATCCTGCTGCCTCAGCCTCCCAAGTAGCTGGGACTACAGGCATGCGCCACCATGCCCAGCTAATTTTTTCTATCTATATTAGTTGGCCAATTAATTTCTTTGTATTTATAGTAGAGATGGGGTCTCACTCTTGCTCAGGCTGGTCTCGAACTCCTGAGCTCAAAGGATCCTCCCACCTCAGCCTCCCAGAGAGCTAGGATTACAGGCGTGAGCCACCGCGCCCGGCTTGTTTTCCTGCTTTTACTGAACTGTTTCTTTGTATTTTCTTGAAGTTTGTTGAACTTTCTTAAAAGCGATTATTTTAAATTCTTTATCTGGTAGTTTGTATATCTGTTTCTTTGGGTTCATCTACTGGGAAACTATTGTTTTTGGTGGTGTTATGTCTCCTTGGTTTTTCATGCTTCTTGTTGCTTTAAATTTATGTCTGCACATGTAGAGTCATCTCTTCCAGACTTTATGAGCTAGTTTCACTATGGAAAGATCTTCCCTTTCAAAAGGGTGTGAAGACACATGTTGGGTGGTATACAATGGTTCTGGCACCAGTGAGGTGCCAGCTATGTGGTCTCTGTGCAGCTCTGTCAGCTGAGGTGAGTGTTGACAAAGACTGCAAACATCTTCAGTGGCCAATATTGTCAATTTCTGCAGTGGTGGCAAGCGTTGTTTGGGTCTGTGGTGGCAGTGGTTGTTAAGGTCCCCCCACTCTTTTTTTCTCCTACTGAGGAAGTTGTGATTGAGGGGATCCCTCTTGGCACTGGGTCTGTCTTGTGGGCCCACTTGTGGCGGTGATGGCGCCAGTATCTAACGAGTGGAGCCCTTGTAACAGCCACAGAGCTGGAGTCTGAAGCGTAGGTGCGCTTCATGGAGGGACTATGGCCCTGGGATCCTGGGTGGCAATGGCACTGGTGCCTGGAGCACAGGTGGCCCCACTGGTGCATTGGGAACAAAATGTAAGGAAGTGGGGGGAGCCAAGAATGGGAGCACCAGTGGGGCCAGCATTAGAGTGGTTCTGGCATCAGGTGGGGTCTTCCTCTCTGTGATGGCTGAGCCAGTGCCTGGAGCACAGACACACAGAGTGAGAGCTTGGTTCCAGGCCCAGAGTGTGACACCAGCTTGCTATGGGAATGACCCCAGTGTCTGAGATGTGGGTGGGTCCAGAGCAGCCACAGAGCCTAGATCTGGGTGTGGGCACTCATGTAGTGGCCACAACTCCAGGGTTGGAGCATGCACAGGGTTGGGAGAGGGGGTGGCTCTTTTCCCAAAGCAACTCAACAGCAGCCCCTGGGTAGGGCAGGGGTGTGGAGATGCATCTTCCTCTCTGGGGTTCCCCAGCGGGAATGGCTATTGGTTTCTTCTCTGGCAAGAGGTGCTCATGTCTTCTGCAGAGCAGACCACTGGGATCACAGTGGTTCTTGCCACATGGCTGATACTGACAGCCTCTGCCTTTCTTCTTTGTTCCCAGCATTACATAGAGTCTCAGTTCTGTCAGTCTCACCAGCGATCCTTTCTATGTGGGTATGGTCCAGGGTTATTTTTCCCCCATATTACATTTCTGCAAATTCTTTAGTGGGTCCTTGAGCCCTCTCTGGGCTATTTTGATTTGTGGATAGCTATCTATATTTGTTTTTTGTGCAGAGATGAAGATCTACCTATTCTACCAACTTGGATCTATGTGCCCAGAAGCTCTTAGTATAATTTTTAAAATACAGTTCCACTCATGAGAAGAATAGAATTATTTTGGGGGAGATAACATTACGATTAATTGGGGTTCAAAGTTAGTGTTCCCTATCATCAAATCAATTGCAGATGTCTATCCATAAAAACTCAAAGGCCATACCCAGACAGCCAGGGACCAGGTTCGGCCCTCTTTCATCCACAGAGGTGTGGGTGGACCCTGTGGCCTACAGTGGACATTGCAGGACACATCACCATGAGTGGCAGAGACTCACGTGGAACACGCCGGGAAGCTGGTTGGAGCTGAGGGTGCCTGCCATTGTCCTGTCACGACTTACGGCTTGGGGGGCATGGTCTCTCACACCTGTAGGACCCATTTCAGGGACTCTCAGAAGCTGAACTCAGCTACCATAAGGCTTCCCCGGGTTCCCCTCAGGTGGGCCTGCTTCTTGAACCCCCAGTGTGTTTACTTTGAAGTATTAAATAAAGGGATAACTTTGAATCACAACATTTTAGGAAAGGAATTGTAACAACTTGTCTTTGAATAGGAAGCTGGTTGAGCATCCTTAAACTAGTATTAGACTTGCAACACAACCCACCGTTCCCTACCTGCCCAACACACACACCCCGCCCCCACACTTGTTCTCACAGCATCCCTGGAGCCCAGCACGATGTCTGGTGCATAGTAGGTCTCAGTGAGTGAGTGAAGTTTTAAGAGCAGTCCTATTAGACGCTAATCTTGCAACCGTGCCTTACATTGCCTTCTGGGAGCCCTGGCCGACCCTTGGGGACAGCGCCCCCTCAATTCACACAGCTTCATGTCCCCAGTGGTGGCACAGGCATCTCAGGGCCTGGTGAGCCAGGGTCATCTCTCCTCCTAGTGGAGACTTGATCCAGGTATCTGTTGTCCCTGAAACGCCTGGGGCTCCCTTAAGCACATCACCTAAGCCGCTCACTAGGGAAACCTGTCCTCAGTGAGTG
This sequence comes from Mirza zaza, assembly GCA_008750895.1. Classification (NCBI taxonomy): domain Eukaryota; kingdom Metazoa; phylum Chordata; class Mammalia; order Primates; family Cheirogaleidae; genus Mirza; species Mirza zaza. Next base: position 37,789 of record VSMD01119582.1, on the reverse strand, counting down.
CCAGAGCCCTGGGCTCTCCGTCCCTGAGGCTGAGGCTGCTGTGAACATCTGCGCTCTCCCGGGTTTCTCTCCCCCAGGTCACATGCACCATGGGCAACATCCCCTCGTGACTGTCTCCTGTGGCCAGGGCAAGGGCGGCTGCCTCAGGTGTTCCTCTTTTAAAAAAAGTATTCCGAATCCTTTCTTGCCTGCCTACCTAATTTCCCAGGCAGGGCTAAGCAGGTTCCTTAGCAGACAGGCTGGTGTGACACTAAACCCTTTCAGCATTTAAGACCATTTCCTCCCAAGCCACAGCTCAGTGGCTGCTCACCTGGCTGTCTGGGCACCCTTTGGATGGCTGCTTCCTCCTGCCCCCGGGGCTGGTAAATAAATCAAGTGCTTCCTGGTGGACTGAGAAAGTGGGTTCTGTTTAAGGATAAGAGCATCATTTAGACATAATCAAGGATGCAGAAGAGACTTTGGCTTGGACTTAGACAAACCATTTCTAAACCGGTCATTGCTATCTGACTGTGGTAGAATCTCTTTCCACTGCGGGGACAAGGCTAGGATTGTGCTGCTCTTAAATAAATAAGTGAGCTCAGAAGTGAGTGTAAGAGGGCTTTGCAAACAGAGAGTATGCTTGGAATGCACCACCGAGGAATAAATGTTACCTCTGTCTCAGCGTAGAGTGGAAGACATTCATAAACTCCAAGGGGCATGAAATAAACACAGAAGGTAAAAGATGAAAAAAAAATCACAAAAAACAAAGGCATGTGAATGCATTTTTAATCAGCAGAAAGTCGATCTACTGATGTCGTTTGATTTCCAACTGGTATATGATAAATATTAAGAGCAATTAAAACGTCATCACAGAATATTTCACTGCAGAAAAGCAGCACATTCGTACATCATTAGTAAGCAGGAGAGGCAGCAGTGGGTGAAGGATCCCAGACCTGCCTTGCCCAGTGCTTTCTGTTGCCAACAGCACCAAGGCGATCGAAATGGCTTACAGAGTTAAGGATATGTATTTGTTTGTGTGACTTGAAAGTCCAAGGGTGGGACAGGCTTCTGGGGCACCGGTCCGTGTCGGGGCCCTGGCTTCCTGTGTCTCTCTGCTCTTCCCTTGATATCAGCTTTGTTCCAGGACCGCTGCTCCCGGTCCTTCCTCCCCCCATCGCCCTCGTGGAGTGACGCAAGTGTGCTTGCTCACCGCGGAGGTGAATGGGGCACCCGATGGAGGCCTGATTTGAATCCTGGCTCTGCTCGAGCTGGGCATCTTAGGCACAGTGTGAGCCTCTTAAGCGCCAGGCTCCTCATCTGGAAAACAGTACTCAGTGTCTATTCCTAGGGCTGTTGTGAGTGAGGGCTCCTTCCTGGTCTGTGTGGGATTTAATGAATGTGTGCACAGCGTGGGCACCCTGCCAGCTTACGGAGATGAGAGTTAGTGGGCATACAGACAAGGACCTCTGCCGTTAGGACGCAGCGTGGAGGCTTCCCACCCATGGTGTCCCGTCCTATGATAGGGACAAGACTAGGCACACGTCGGACGGGCACCTGGTAGGTGACAGAGAGAGAAGCAGGGAACACTGGAAGCCACTCGGGGTCTTTAGGCTCCTTTATGTAAAGCACGGATTTGGTCTCACATTTCATTTCAGTTCAAACCAAGCACTTTAGTGTCATGGGGGGAAAGAGTGATGTTGACTCCCTTTGAGAACCTGTGTGGTGTAGGGCCATGCCCGGAGACAGGAGCAGGGAACTATTTTCCTAGTTATTTATTTTTGGACGGTGTTAGAGCAAGTACTTAACTGTGCTTAGACATGTTCAGTGCTTTGAGGAGATATCAAAAACTGAAAAGGCTAAGCAACTTCCCCTGGGAAGAGGAAAAGCAACCAAAGGCTTTAAAAGGACCATAAAAGTTAAGACCTTTGACCTCTTGGAAGTTGCAGCTGTGCACCCCTCCTCCCTGTCCCTAGACCGTCATTCTTCCTCTCGAGCTCTGCTCCTCATGGGGGCCAGACAACGAGAAACTGTAGCCTTGAACGGCATCATCTTCAAAGATTGATTTGCCGACCTGACATTTAATCCAGTGACTCCTCTGCCAGCCCTGTGGCTGGTGCCACTGGGGGAGGGCGTGAGCTGAGATCCAGCCCGAGAAGCTGGCGGACTGGCCGCGTCCACAGGAAGGGGCGCTGTGGCTCGCAGGGTCCCGTGTCCGACCCTCCCCAGGGCTCAGCTCAGCCATGCAGGTGGGGACCCAGCCTTGGACAGATGCCATCCTCAGCTCCATGAGTTATTTGCCTGTTGCTGTCCGGTGCTCGCCACCTGCCTGCTTACCTGAAACCCCCCAACAGGACCGATCGCCTGACCCCTCTAAGAGCCCGGCCCGGCCAGGCCCGAACGTCAGCTGCTGGCCCGTCTCCAGTCTGACTCCAGACTACGTTTTGTTCGGTGTGAAATTCCGTGAGAGCAGTCGAGCGCTAACAGCACAGACCGTCGGGCACTCCTGCAAGGTGGTCTGGAACTTACTGGATGATGGGGGACGTGTCCATGTCCGGCTCAGGTGCACCTGCCCTTAACAGAGTGGGGCACAGGGCCGGCAGGGGGTGGTGGTCCTAAGGAAATGGCATCTGTGAATCGAATCCTTACAAAATTCCTTTTTTTGAAAATGCTCGACATTAGCACGTGTGAACTTTTCTTTCCTGTGAAAACAAATACCCGGTGTGGGAGGGGAACCGTGACGGAGCTCTGGTTACTGTCAACGCTGGGCTACCGGCCCTGGCGAGAACCCTCTGGAAGGAGTGACAGGGACGGGACACAGGGACGTTCCTGGGGTAGGAATGTGTCAGCCAGGTGCAAGGAGGCCGCTGGACCTGCCCCTGCAGCAGCCTCCCAGGCAGCAGGCCAGCGCTCAGACCTTCTCCTGGACCAGAGGTGTCACCTGCCAGCGACAGCAGCAGCTGCTTTTCTGTTAAAAAAAAAAAAACCAAAATCATTGATTTTAAGAAGGCAGTGAGTAATTTTACCGTGTGGAAAGGATATTTTCAGCACATCTGGGCAAGATCTTAAACTCGCCGACTGCTTAATAGAAAATCCTCAAGCTTCCTAGGGATGTTTTATTGCGTTACTTCCAAGTTTTATCGATTTACTTCCAATTTCTATCCTTAGGGACGGAACAAAAATGATTTTCTGAATCACAGGAAATGATTCAAGCTGGGTACAATCTGATATTAACGGAGGTATTCAGTAGCCACGAAGGAACTTGGCACTTTTTCATAGAGGCTGAAATGGGCTCCAATGTGGCAAACAGTTACTCTTCTTTCCTAATTTAATAAAATGACAGAACAAGTTAAGTTATTAAAGATCTGACACTCCACTAGGATTCTGAAGGGCTGAGTAAATTGAATTACTCTTTCTAAATAATACAGAAGAGGAGGAAAATGAAAGCATTAGAGTTATCCTGCCTAAGAGTAAATGAAGAAAACATGTTTAGTTTTATGAAGAAATTCAGTCCTAGAGACTTCTGGTGTTTTTTCTTTTTTAAAACAATCAACTGGATTAAAGGGAAAGGAACATTTCTTCCTAGATACTACCCCTTTGCCATTTAAATGGCCTCCCCAGGATATTTGCCTAGGAAATATCAATCATGATAAAAGATAGCATTTACCTTTGAAAAACGCTGGTACACCAGAAAGAATCAGGGAAATGAATCTAAAAATATGGAAAGAAAAATGAACATACTTATCTAGTCCAAACTCATATTAATGATGATCATAATGTTTTAATTTGTAATGTGTGTTCTCATAGCATGGTTAGAGGATTGATAAACCCAATCTTCTAATATTTTATTTTCTGAATTTCTATCTCTCATCAAGGAAAAACATTTGGAAATATATTCAATAGTGCTTACGATATGCCATCCTTTGGAAGAAAGTGATGGTGTAAATTACTGTGTATGCCTAAATATCAAGTATGATTTTCTCTCAGCATTATTATTCAAAACAGAGGAAATCACTGACAAGCAACATCTTTTAAATGGGTTGTTTATAATTGGTCTACAAAAGGTTGGTTGAGCAAGATAGTGATAAAAATAGGATTTTTTACTACTCCAGTAGGAATAGGAGTTGCCCGGTGAAATTTCAATTTTAGACAAACAACCACTTTTTTTTCCTTTTAGTAAGTACATTCTGTGCAATATTTGGGGCATTCTTAGATGAAAAAAATTTTTGTTTATCTAAAATTCAAATTTAACTGGACACCCTGTATTTTATCTTGCAACCCTACTCTAAACTGACCGTGAAATGCTGGTATTGGATGATTATAGTGGTGTAATGGATGTTTTTTAAAAAGAGAGAAAAAGAAATCAAACAGGTTTATTTAGTAATTATTCTCAGGGATGGGACACACTCGCTTAAGTTGTTGGAATATTATAAACAAGTTTTATAAAAATCACTTAGAAAGACACACAGTGTTTTACATATGGTGATTACCAAATGAGAAAACAACAACAACAACAACAAAAACAGGAAAGACATACTAGCTGTTTTCTGTAATGTAAATGAATACTTGTGGCCTGGGTAAAGTTTTCAGTGATAGCTACACATGAAAAGTCAAATAGTCCTGTATCTTAAACAACTTTGATGGCACAGGGATGATGTTTTAGATAACTTGAAGAGAGACTATAGCAATGACAAAACCATTAAAGTCAAAGGTGCATATAAGAGTTTGGATAGAATCATTTCGGTGATTCAGTGAGGGTGGGAAAAGGTAATATTCTAAAACAATACATTAGATCATCTAATGTGTAGTTTTATGTCTTTGCAACTTAATTGAATATTGTAAGTAGACATTTAAGCATTCCATCTCTATCCCTTAAAGGAGATACATTTTTTTCCTTTTTAAAATCTTCTCATATAGGCCAGGCACAGTGGCTCACGCCTGTAATCCTAGCACTCTGGGAGGCAGAGGCGGGAGGATTGTTTGAGCTCAGGAATTCAAGACCAGCCTGAGTATGAGCGAGACCACGTTTCTACCAAAAAAATAGAAAGAAATTAGCTGGACAACTAAAAATATTTAGAACAAAATTAGCTGGGCATGGTGGCGCATGCCTGTAGTCCCAGCTTCTCGGGAGGCTGAGGCAGGAGGATCACTTGAGCCCAAGAGTTTGAGGTTGCTGTGAGCTAGGCTGACGCCACAGCACTCTAGCCCAAACAACAGAATGAGACTCTGTCTCAAAAAAAAACAAAAAACAAAAAAATCTCATAGGGAAACCTGAGGCCTACATTATATACCAGACTGCCTTATGTTTGGATATGTGTCCAAAAATGTTTGGATGAAAAAATTGTTTGGACAATTATAGACAATGTCTATAAATTTCAGGAAAATGCATTGATCATCTTATCAGGACCAAACTCAGGTGTACCTCAATACTAATAAATCTGAACCAACTTAAAGTTTTTACCTAGCGAACAAATAGTCACCAGCTGTAGCTCCCACTTCCAGCCAAGAGGGAGTAATGGGACCAGATTTACCCTCCTCCCTTAAACAATTTAGAAAACTGGACACAATAAAACCCGCTTTTCAGACATCAGATAAAAGGCCGCACAGCGCTGTGATCCCTGAGAAACAAACAATGTGAGTTTTGCTGTTGCGCGAGCTTACTGCTTACAGGCAGTTTGCAGGCTGCAGTGCTGGGAGGAAAATCCATATAACACCCAGTGCGTGTTGAGGAGATAAAAGCTATGGTGGCTAGAATTTAAGGAAAGGTGTTTTGGGGAGGAGAGAGCCGTATACGCACAGACATGCGCACGTGCACACACCCACACACACACACGTACAGATTGCTCTGTAGACAGGCAAAGGGTCCGCTCAGGTCTGAGTACTGATCTGCACGAGAAGAAACCACGTAAGGTCAGAGAACTAACCCTGAGAAAGAGTAGGCAGAACAATTCCTAGGGTGCACACAAGGCTGAGAATAGTCCATGTTCCTACCAGTCAAGGATGGTAGCTGCAGCATCCAGCACAATTCTTAGAACATTTCCATAGTGGTAGGGCTTCCTTAGGTCTACACTAAAGGCCATCTGCACCTGACATATTAGGCTTAAGAGCAAGCATCAGAAGGACCCAGTTGGTTCCAACTAATTTAACAGTGTGCTGTAACCAAAATCCAACGCTAAACAGACACAACAAGACCTAGCCACCAACAAAGCAAAATTCACAGTGCCCAGCATCCAATAAAAAATTACAAGGCATACAAAGAAGAGAACTATGGCTCATACATGGAAGAAAAATCAATCATTGGGCTAAAAAAAAATGACAGAGATACTGGCAGTTGCAGATAAGGATGTTTAAAAAGCCATTGTAAATTTCCCCACATGTAGGCATACCTAGGAAACATTGTGGGTTTGTTTCCAGACAACTGCAGTAAAGCAAATATCACAATAAAGCTTACGGCTGACCAGCACCTCTAGTACAATGTTGAATAGAATAGGTGAAAACAGGCATCCTTGTCTTGTCCTGATCTTAGAGGGAAAGCTTTCAGCCTTTCATCATTGAGTATGATGTTAGGTGTGGGGTTTTCATAAACACCCTTTATCATGTTGATGAATTTTCCCTCTATTCCTACTTTTCTGAGAGGTTTTTTTTGTTTTTGTTTTTTTATCATGAAAAAGGGTATTAGATTTTGTCAAATGCCTTTTCTGCATCAATTGAGTTGATCTTGTGGGTTTTTTTCCTCTTTATACTATTAATCTGATGTATATTGCATTGCTTGTTTTCTTATGACCAACCACCCTTGGAGAGGGGACGGGATGAATAGCTGGAACACAGATGATATTTTTAGGGTCTGTTATTTGACGTGTAGATGTTTATAATTGCTACATGGTCTTGCTGTATTAAAACTTTTATTCATATATAATATACTTATTTTTCTCTTTTTGGATTTAAAGTCTGTTTTATCTGGTATTATATAGCTACCCCAGCTGTCTTTTGATTACTGTTTACATGGACTATCTTTTTCTATCCTTTCATTTTCAACCTGTCTATGGCATATAGTTTTTAAATACGTTCTGCCAATCCTTGTTTTTTTGATTGGAGAATTCAATCCATTTACATTTAAATTACTGATAAGGAGGGACTCACTTCTAACATTTTGCCATTTCTTTTCTTTTCTTTTTTTCTTTTTGAGACAGAGTCTCGCTTTGTTGCCCAAGCTAGAGTGAGTGCCGTGGCATCAGCCTAGATCATAGCAACCTTAAACTCCTGGGCTCAAGCAATCCTCCTGTCTCAGCCTCCTGAGTAGCTGGGACTACAGGCATGCACCACCATGCTTGGCTAATTTTTTCTATATATATATTAGTTGGCCAATTAATTTCTTTCTATTTATAGTAGAGACGGGGTCTTGCTCTTACTCAGGCTGATTTCGAACTCCTGACCTCAAGCAATCCGCCCGCCTCAGCCTCGCAGAGTGCTAGGATTACAGGCGTGAGCCACTGCACCCGGCCCTGCTATTTATTTTCTACATGCTTTATGAACTTTCGGTCCCTCATTTCCTGCATTGTCAGTTTCTTTTGTGTTTAGCTGACTTCTTCTATTGAAATATTTTGATTCCCATTTGTGGTAACCATGTGGGTTATATTTAACGTCTTAAAATTATAGCAGTCTAATTGAATTTATACAAACCTAACATCAATAGCTTATACAACTCTGCTGTTATATAGCTATACCCTTTTTCTGTTATTGATATCACAGATATCTTTATACATTCATTGTGTGTCCAGTAACAGATTAATCATTTTTATGCATTTGTATTTTAAATCCTATACAAAGTAAAAGGTGAAGTTACAAACAAAGATTAAAATAATACTGGCTTCTATATTTGTTCATGTATTTATCACTCACAGATCTTATCTTTATATGGCTTTGAGTTACTTTCTAGTGTTCTTCTGTTTCTACCTGAAGGGTTCCCTGTAGCATTTCTTATATAGTAGGTCTAGTGGTAATGAACTCTCTCAGCTTTTGTTTATCTGAGGATACCTTAACTTTGCTGTCATTTTTGAAGGACAGTTCTGTCAGATACAGAATTCTTGTTTGACAGTTTTTTTTCTTTCAGCACCTTAAATATATTTTGCCTTCCAAGGAGTCTCACGAGAAATTGGCTGATAATCTTATTGAGGATCTCTTGTATGTGACAAGGCACTTCCCTCTTGCTGCTTTCAAGATTCTTTGTCTTTCAACAGTTTGATTATTTGTCTTGGTATGGGTCACTTTGAGCAGGAGTTGGAATTAGTTGGAGCTTCTCGGATGTTTGTATTCACATCTTTCATCAAACTTGGCAAATTTTGAGCCATTATTCTTTAAATAATCTCTCTACTCCTTTCTCTCTCTTCTCCTCTGGGAGTCTTACAATTTGTATTTGTTCTGCTCGATTATGTCTCACAGGGTCCTTAGGCTCTGTTCACTTTTCTTCATTCCTTTTTACTTTGTTCCTCAGACTTGAAAATTTCAATTGTCCTATTTTCAAGTTCACTGATTCTTTCTTCTGCTTGCTCAAATCTGCTTTTGAATTATTTTAGTGCACTTCTTTTATTTCAGTTATTACACTTTTCTTTTTCCTTCTTTTTTTTTTCTTAGAGACAGGGTGTTGCTCTATTACCCTAGCTACAGTGCAGTTTTGTGATGTGATTGTAGCTCACTGTAACCTTGAACTTTTGGGCTCAAGTGATCCTCCTGCCTCAGCCTCCTGAGTAGCCAGGTCTACAGGCATACACCATCATGCCTGGCTAATTTTTAATTTTTTATAGAGATGGGGACTTGCTATGTTGCTCAGGCTGGTCTGGGTCTCCTAGCCTCAAGTGATCTTCCCATCTCAACCTCCTAAAGTTCTGGGATTACAGGTGTGAGCCATCATGCCTGGCGAGTTATTGTACTTTTCAGCTTCAGAATTATTTTTATTTTTATAATTTATTGATGCTCTTATTTTGTTCATACGTCATTTTCCTGTCTTCATCTATGTCTTCCTTTAGCTCTTTGAGCATCCTTAAGACAATTGTTTTAAAGTCTTTGTCTAGTAAGTCCAATGTTTGAACTTAGCATCCATTTTGTGGCGACTTATTTTGTTCCTTTGAATGAGCCATACTTTCCTATTTCTTTGTTTTTTTTTGTGACCTTTTCATTGTTGAAAACTGGACATTTGAATTTCACAATAAAGAAACCTGGAAATCAGATTCCGCTCCTTATCTCCTTATCCAGGGTTTGCTGTTCTTTGATTGTTGTATGGTATCTGTGCCATGGATCAGACTGATGTGAAAGCTCAGTGTCTTCTCAGGTCTTTTCTGAGCCTGTGTCTTCCCCTGGCTATACATAGCGGCTTTCTAAATTCCCCTATATACATGCTTGTTTTTAATCTGCAAAACAACCAGATTATGGTTCATTTAAATCTCCTGGAAGCTGCTTCAGCTGGTGGGCATTGGTATGATGACATCCAGATTCCTTGCCCATTAATCAGTGATCCAAGCAGCAATCCATTCAGAACACAGAAACCCAATGTTTCAAGGACAAGGTCATCAGTGCCCATCACGGCTCCAGCAAGCGGTCCCAGAAGTGTGGCTTGCATGCCCCAGCTAGCTGCCTGCCACCATGCTGACACCTGAAATCAGCTGCCATTTACCAGCCAGGCTGATCCCTGGAAGCTTCAATTATTCAAATAAACTCGAGAGCTCCAAAATGGTCACTTTACACTGTTTCAGCCAACATAATTGTCACCCAGGTGGAGAGAGAGATTCCTGGCAGCTTCCAGTTCTGCCATCTTCCCTGACATGACTTCCCCGCAGACAGTATCGTAACAAAAAGCAGGAGAGTTAATGTAGCCCCGGGGTAAGATGCCATACTATTGTCTTTCCTATATAAACATGAAGTGTTTTTGGTCTTCCTTACTGAAAGGGATTAAGAATAATGTGTGTGCCACTTCAAAAGCCACATACAAAGTGCCAGAGGCTCTGACGATCTGTTCTAGTGAAGACAACACATCAGGGGCAGCGGCTGCAATTGGGGTGATGACGTTGGGTTTGCACTGTTCCACCACAATCCACTCTGACACTCTGGTTTTCGCAGCCTGCCTTGAGTTGATAATTTTGTAACAGGAAGGGTCTGAAGGAAAAAAATGGCAAAGAGATTTTCTGTCTCCTTAAAACTCCCCCACTCTTTTTGGGAACTGCAGCCTGGGCTGCAACCCTGAGGCAGGTTAAGTCTTTCGTTAAAACTAACTCCCCGGTCCCCCAGGTGGGCAGCTGGCTGAGTCCACAGGCTTTGTCTTTGGCAGAGATGGGACCACTACAATAGTTAACCACAGTAATTGCCTGAAGCTGAGAACTGTCCCTTTCAAAGCTCCGTATTTCTGCCTATGTTCAGGAAATTTGGATTTTGAGATGAGAAGGTCTACCATATTTCCTCCTTTGATGGCACAGTAAACTCTCTTTCCTTCCTCCCCAAACCGCTTATCCTCGTTCTTCTTCAGCCTCGTGGACAAGCGGACGAGCTTTAGGTAACCACTTGGATGGCTGAGCTTGTCATTTTATTTTTTCAAGACTTCCAAAAAAAGTTTAAAAAGCCAGCCAGTTTCACAGTCTTTTTAATGTAATTGCTTTCGTGTTGTTCAAGTGCTCGGGCATGTGTGTCACGCAGTGATTTGTCTTTCTCCTTTCTCTCGTCCTCAACGAGCACAGGGAAACGCCAGGAATTGTGATCCCCCCCGTTTCCCACCAGTTGTGAGTTCTTTGCTGCTGACTACTTTTGAGGAGCCACTTAAATACAAACTTTCTCAGCCTGGATTCCACCCTCCCGTAAGGCAGAACAGGAGACAAAGGACTGTGTGCAGGTGTGGAATTGCCAATGTGATCTCAGTGAGCAAGAGTACAAGATAAGGGAGAGAACAAAAAAGGAAAGATGCCAGGCACGGTGGCTCACACCTGTAATCCTAGCACTCTGGGAGGCCGAGGCGGGCAGATTGCTCAAGGCAGGAGTTTGAAACCAGCCTGAGCAAGAGCGAGACCCCCCGTCTCTACTAAAAATAGAAAGAAATTAATTGGCCAACTAAAAATATACAGAAAAAGTTATCCGGGCATGGTGGTGCATACTTGTAGTCCCAGCTACTGGGGAGGCTGAGGCAGAAGGATTGCTTGAGCCCAGGAATTGGAGGTTGCTGTGAGCTAGACTGATGCCATGGCACTCTAGCCCAGGCAACAGAGTGAGACTCTGTCTCAAACAAAAAAAAAGGAAGGAAGGAAAGCCAGCACATTATTCAGTTGGCTGGCACATTGGGCAGTGGGGGCCCTAGGCTGCCAGCACCTTCTAAAAAGCCTAATGAAATGCACGTACAAACTGTCATGCGCTGGGAATCAAAGTCAATGTACCCACTGACTCCTTTATTCCATTGGTCAAGGGTCACCCTATGGGCCTGTGCTCCACATTGTATCCTGATCCTGCATTCCTGAGTGCAGAGGGCATTCCTACCACCTTCTGCGCTGACGCGTCAGAGAAGCTCTGTGGCAGGAAGGGACACATTCTTGACGTGGGCCCAAGGCAAAGCGCCTGCCCACATCTGGCGGAAGCCTGTGTAGGACTAGCCACTGTAGCAGTGGCTGGAGGAAGAAGGGGGCCACAGGGCTTTGGAGGGGTGCACAAGAGGAGTCCAGGTAACTTGGCACGGGGAAAAGCTTTGGTTAATGCTAAGGTAGAGGAAACTGCTAGTTGTGTATTTCAGCATTTTTTTTTTTTTTTTTTGCCAATGAAGAAACTCTACTGGCAAAGCAACTACTGCATATTAATCAAGCTGATCTGGAGGTCTGCTAAACTAGCATCAGTTTTTAAATCCACTAGGACTGTTAAACGTGCTTTTAACAGATACAATCAGTAACAAGTAAAATACAAATTCTTTTTGTGCTTTGTAACATAGCTGGGAAAAGACTTAGGGAATGACTGTATGTGTAAATAAGACAGCCCTCCCTGGCAGCATCCAAGCTGACCAATTTCATCTCTGGCTCCTGCAGCCCGGGACGCGTTTGCCCTCTGGACAGAGTGGCCACTTTGCCGAGTATGAGCACCCGGCTTGTTACTTTCTCTGGGGTTGGGAGCTGAGGACCTGGGTTCAAATCTGCATTACCAGTAACTGATTGAATCTGAGCAGGGTACAACCTCTCTGAACTTAATTTTCCTCATCTATAAAATGGGATTTGACTTGGAAAGTTTTTATGAGGAATAAATAGTAATACGTGTAAAATGGTTAGCACAGTGCTTGGCACATGGTAACTTTAGGGTCTAGCTGAAATCATAAAGTTAACCATGAAACTTGGAATAGTGATTTATAGTTTATTTCACAAAGTGGCTTTTAGCATTTCTGTGTCAGTTATCACCATTATTATTATTATTATTATTATTGAGATAGAGTCTCATTCTGTCATCCTAGGTAGAGTGCAGTGGCATCATCATAGCTCACAGCAACCTCAAACTCCTGAGCTCGAGGGATCCTCCTGCCTCTGCCTCCTGAGTAGCTGAGACTACAGGTGCGCACCACCATGCCTGGATAATTTTTTCTATTCTTCTTTTTAGTAGAGACGGGGTCTTACCATTGTTCATGCTGGTCTCGAATTTCTGACCTCAAGCGATCCTCCCACCTTGGCCTCCCGGAGTGCTAGGATCACAGGCATGAGCTGCCATGCCCGGTCTATAGTTATTATTTAGAGCTGCTTGGAAAAGTTGAATGACTTGACCAAGGCCTGACAGGAACAAGCAAGGCCAGGACCTAGGACTTCTCATCTCAAACCTGGTGTTCCTTCTGCTGCTCCACACCATTCCTACCTCCCCAAAGAAACCTTTCCCACCATGCTGCCTTCTCCACTCCAGAGAAACCATTATGGTGCTTATTCTTCTCTCTAGTGTTTGATCCAATAATGGCTTCCATTGTATCTATCCTGATCTCTAAAAAGAAATTAAGTTCCTTAAGTGTTTAAGGGTAGGGATTGTGGAGGGTTTCAGTTCTGTTTGGCTACAGGTCCTAAAAGACTATCAAACAAATACCAAAAGCTCAGTAAATAGCTAGTGAATGTAATTCAATTGCTTCCTCAAAGAATATTCAGGTTATGAGAAAATTCATAGCCGTCCCTGGGTGAGACGAATATTGTGGGAAGTATTAATTATTCAGTAACATTTTTGAAAATCAAGAGCGCTTACCCTTTGTAGAATGTTAAAGCTAACTGGAGATTATTGAATTCGAAGATACTTTAAATATTTCAGCCCTGGGATTATGTGGGCCCTAGCATTCCGCTCAGGCTTGTGTAACTGTGCTAAGTGTATTCATGAGAGGATAGGAAATAGTTGGTCGTGAAATGACCCAGAAAATTTAACATACCTGCTAGAACTAGGTCATATTATAATTCTCAAGAAAAAATTTTTATATATAGCATGCTTAATAGCTAACAGTTAATGAATGCTTACATGCTAGGTATGTGACAAGCGCTTTCTGCATATTAGATTTTAAACAAATCAACTTTGAGGTATAATTTACATACACTAAAAATTGCCAATTTAAAGTGTACGGTTCAATGAGTTTTGAAAAATGTGTACACCCGTGTAACCATCGTACAATCAATATCCTACTGAGCATCCATTTCTATTGCTAGGTAATACAGTTCAGTACTGTTGAAAAGACCGTCCTTTCTCTGCTAAAATGCTTTTGCACTTTTGTTCAAAATCAATTGCCCATGTATGTGTGGTCTTTTTCTGGATTCTCACTCTGCACTGACTTATATGCCTATTTTTTTCTACAATACAACATTGTCTTTATTACTGAAGGCTTAGAATACATCTTAAAATTAGGTAATGTGCCCTCTATTTCTTTATTCCAGGTTTCTTTTCTTTTCCATATACATTTTAGAAAAAGTTTGACTTTTACCTGATACGCACCTGGGATTTTGAATAGCATTGTGTTGACGCTATAGACCAGTTTGAGAATTGACATTTTAACTATACCAAGTCTTCCAATCCATGAAACAGTATAATTCTCTGTTTATTTAGGTATTCTTTGATTTTATCAGGGTTTGGTTTTTTTGTTTTTTTGAGATAGGGTCTCACTCTGTCTCCTGGATTCAAGGGATCCTCTTGCCTCAGCCTCCCAAGTATCTGGAACTACGGGTGCATGCCACCACAGCTGGCTAATTTTTCTGTTTTTGTGGAGTCGAGGTCTTGCTCTTGCTCAGCCTGGTCTTGAACTCCTGGCCTCAAGCAATCCTCCTGCCTTAGCCTCATCAGTGTTTTGTAGTTTTCAGTAAACATATCTTGCACATATTTTATAAGATTTGTGCTTAAGTATTTCATGGGTTTTAGTGCTATTATAAATGATAGTTTAAAATATGTTCAGTTTCTAATTATTCATTGCTAGCACATAGAAATATGATGATTTTTGCTTATCTACCTCATGTCCTACAACCTTGCTAAATTTGCTTACTGGTTCTCATAGCTTTTTTGTAAATTCTTTGGAATTTCTACATAGACAATCGCATCATCTGTTTATAGAGATAGTTTCATGTCTTCCTTCTCAGCCTGAATGCCTTTTAGTTAGTTAGTTAAATTTAGTGCAAACCAATGGAAATACATCTCAAGAATCTTGAAATTTAACAAGGTGGGTAGAGAATTTCAGAAACGATTATAACAGACAGCAAAAACTAGATGTGTTGCTGATGGTGATAATCTCAGTTCTAAGATCGGCTATATGACAGTTACTGAATGCACACGTGCCGTCCCTGCAGTAGGGATTTGGGATGCACTGACAGGAATACGAAGTCCCTGCCCTCGTGGGGCAGATAAACAATATACTAACAAACAAAAAAGTATACGTGTATGAAAATACTAGGTTGTGAGCACTGCTGTAAGAAAAATGAAGTAGGAAAGACAGATGCGTTGTGACTGAGGGGCGGGGCAGTTGGCCTCTGAGGAGGTGGCATTTGAACAGAGAAGGAGCCAGACAAGATCCAGGCCAGGGGATTTCCAGGCAGAAGGCACAGCAAGCAAAAAGCCTTGAGATGGGCGTGCGCTTGACGTTTTCAAGGAGGAGCGCGGGAGCTAAGGTCGCCGGAGCGTTGTCACCGGGAGAGAGTAGCAGGGGGTGAGAATGGGGAGAGGGCTGCCAACCCAGAGTGTTCCAGGCGTGTGGAGAAACTCCGACTTTATTCTAAGTGTCACAGGAGGCCTCACGGGGTGACCGTTCTGATTTATTCTACAGACGCACCAGAGAATGGCGTGAGCGGGAGGCAGGGAAGCCAGGGAGGACGCCGGCTCAGGTCGAGAGATGACGGTGGCCAGGCAGGGGGATTAGAAGTTCTCTTTGGCTCGGAAACAGCCGGGGCAGCTGGTGAAGACGGTAGCCGACGACGGGCAGGCTCTGGCGTCAGCTGTCGCGCCATCTTCAGGGGCGGGAGTCAAGTCCCCAACACCCACGTGCCGGCTCCCTCTCTCTCGAGTTGCCGTGGGGCGAGATCACCCTCTCCTGCCCGTGTCTCAGCGCCGCTCGCCCGAGCCCGTGGATCCCTTCGTGTCCACCAGCACCCCAAGCCCATCTTTACACCCGCGGCTCTTCCCGCGCGCAAAGCTCTTATATTCCCATTTCGAGTTATTTCAAATATTTCCTTTCCCCGTTCTCAAGTCTCAACTCAAATACCATTTCCGTGGAAACTTCTCACTACCCTACTTGAAACGAGCCCTCAAAGATATTCTCATTCACCTCACTTCTTTCTTTCATAAATTTTTATCATAATGCGATGTTCTTTTCATCCGCTGCCCATTTATCGTCTGTCACTGACGTACACTCTGCACGAGGACAGGACACTCGTCCTCACCGTCCTGTGCCGCCGCCACAGGGCACAGGCAGTTGCTAGGCACCGAGCAGGTGTGCGACAGCTGGGATGGGAAGAATGGAGGACTAACTCCAAAGTCTTTCCTAAGACCAGAGAGCGTCCCTTAAACATCCTATCTATCACGGATGATGTTTGCTCTATGAAACCTCAACTTCTGGTGAACATAATGCCCCAAATAATATAAACAGAGCGCTCACCCCACTTGCCTTCCGGTGCCACTTGGATTCTCATGGCGTGCCTGCTCATTAGACTGACCCTTTGTATTGACAGTGTGAATTAACTCGTATGTAATCCAGTGAAGTGATCAAGGCTGAGCATGTTGCATCTTTTGGAACGGTGAGTGTGGAAGCGCCAAGGCAAGACGACTCGGCAGGCTCGGGGGAGGGCGGAACACAAGCCGAGACCTGTAAGGAAAGGGGGGCCAGGACACTCGGGGACTTGCTGGGTGCAGTAAGGCAGGGGCTGAGCAGAGGAAAGACATGACCTCCATGGAACAGGCTCCGAGGCTGCTGTGTTGAGAAGGCTGCAGGGGGAAAGGCAGAAGCAGGTGGAGGTTACTGGAACGGTCTAGGAAAGAATGACTGTGGCTTGGGGCAGGCCGTGAACACAGGTGGTGATGAGGACGGGGTGATTCGGGTTGTATTTTAAAGGGTAAGCTGGCAGATTCGCAATGGACGGGATGGAGTGTGTGTGGGAGAGGAGGCGCCTGGGTTGCTGCCTGGCATGGCCAGCTGGAAGGACAGATGGCCGGCCACTCTTTGGCGGGCTGGGTCTGGGAGGCGGCAGCCGCCAACTTGACTCACCCATCTAGACACACCCAGTCTAGATAATGAGTAGGAATGAGTCAGGACGGGGAGGTCTGGATTGGAAATCTGGGAGTCACCAGCCTATCAAGGTCACAAGCCTGGGTGACATCACTTAGGGACCAAGTGCAGATAAAGAAGTGAGGTCCGAGGTGGAACAGGACCCCTGCTCTCGGGGAGCTTCCACTCTAAAGAGGAAACAGATGTCATCTGTCAGGTGATAAAGTGTTACGTAGAAAAATAAAGCAAGGGAATGGGATTGAGAATGATGGCAGGCGCATGTATGTGGATGTTATTTGTCACAGATGCATGTCAACTTAGGAACGAGGTGCTCAGAGAGAAGGTAGGCTGGACAGGTAGATTTGATGGTCACCACGTTTAATGACATGAGACTGGACAGGAGCACTCAGGAATGGGCACAGATAGAGAAACGAGGCCTTTGGGCTTTCAGACATTTAGAGTGGAACTTGTCACAATGGGAGTTGCTTTTGGAAATTCATGTAGGATGAGGGACGGGCTGTCAGTAGAGCAGCCTCTCCTCCAAGCCACTGAACTGCTACTGTTGGCTCAATGTTCATTTAGACCTTGCAGGTGAGTGACCCTACAGCTGGTTTTCCTGACGCATATTCCTCAGACTGCTGCATCAGAACCAACTGAGGAGCTTGTGAAAAATGAGTCTCCCTGTCCCACCCCAACCCTACCAAAAATCAGCCCCGGGGATTGGACTGTGAAGGGAGGAAAACGCTCACGTCCACTAGGCTTGAAAGTGACACACAACAGGCAGGGAGAACAGTCAGAAGACAGGGTGGACGGCGCACAGGAAGGCGCAGTGAGGAGTGAGACTGGTGGCAGCGCACGTGGGAGGCTTTGGCTCGGCTGTGCTCCCAGGGAGACTCCACAATCCCTACGCGCGCGCGGATGAACCAGGGTGGGAAGACTTAACGTGGAAACATGAATTCAGCTCCTTAGAATCATCCTTACTGCTATGGTCAGGGCTGTCGGTGCCGAGATTCCTTAGTTCTTAAAATTAGAGTGTTTTTATATGAATGATTTGAGTTTTTAAGAAAAAATGTCAGTTTTTTTGTAATCGCATTTCATGCTGAAGGAGGAGGAAAAACAATTATTTGGGATGAAATAGACACATCCTTCTTGGCATAACACAGAATAGATTAGGCGTTATTCCAGAGATTGAAGGCTCATCATCATCTTTCAATTAGAAAGATGATGTTTCGTATCTTACATTGCAGTACTTAGTGTAAAAGAAAAATGAATCCACAAATGAGACTTAAGTCATTACTACATTATGGAGGCAGAACACATAGATATTATTAATGAAAACTGATGAGATTTATTCAGAGGCCACTTGTTAAGGCACATTTTAAAATTAAAATAAAAAAACTCTTTGCATATATAAAAAATACAGCTGACTCCATATTTTGATTTATGAAAAATAAATTTATTACATAACACCTTGTTTTTAACAATGTTCAATTATTTTTTTTATTCAGAATACTTGTGTCATTCATGTAAAATAGTTTGATACAGTACATTGTATGTTATAGGTTTTTTTTTTTTCCTCAAAAATTCTAAGGCTCTCCTACTCCTTTCTCCTTTGCTGAAGTAAGGGCACCCTAAACAACGTGCGAACAAATTTTTAAAAAGAAAATTAATTGAACAAAATTATAATAGCACTACACCAACCAGCTTTAAAATCAGGACAAAATATCTGAATTGGATGCCGCACCTCTTTAAAGAAGTTATCGTTCATGCTTTTTTCATCTTAAAGCATGCTCACAAATCAGCAACACCAACAGGAAAAATAAAACACTGTCTATGACAATCATTTTAGTTTGTTTGCTGAACCAAACATGTTTATATCAATGACAACATATTTAATTACTATCAAATAGCAGCTTTAATACCAGTCAAGTCATAGATTGAAAATAAAAAACTTATAAATTGGAAATTAATCTTTGGGAGTTTTGAAACCTTTCTGGAGAAACTGTGGCTTTTTGTACTTTCAAAAAAATCCAAGCAATATTTTCTTGGTCAGAAAACACTGATTAATGTAGAAAAATGAATCAATCCACTGATAAGACACTAAAAAGAAAGGTGTACCAAAATAATCTCGTTTTGAGTCTTGGTTATTTCGTTGAGTTAACATATACTGTATGTTTCAAGTACCAGTTAAACTTTTGTGTCTGTGTGTGTACTATTGGTCAGATAACGTTGTTACACTGAAAGAATTCACCACATACAACGACAAATGCTTGCCCCTAGCACATTTCACAGCTTCAACTGCTACAGACTGTCACTGAAAAAAATGCATTGGTCAGTCTGAACCATGTCAAGTAAACTATGGAAGTAGCAAATCCACAACACAAACTGTGCTAGCACTTTCTTTTCAAGTCTAACTCCAAAATAGGTACAACTTGGAAGCCACTACCCCGATCTGTGAAAAGCGGTGGAACTTGGCTACTGGACATTTTGAAGGTGTGGTTGTACAGTACATTCTCACGGCCCATACCAGGTTCCTGCGGAGAGCTGCACAGCCAGCCCTGCAGCATGCGCAACAGTGCATTGACGAGATCCAGACGCAGCTCAGTACCGATGTGTCTGATGGGAGTACTGTGGAGGCTGCTGGGAGGTAGCTGAGTATCCCATGCTGCTCTGCGGCTGTGATGTGCTTGGTCCAGGGTTGGGATAGGCAGCATGTGGATTGGAACGCTGGAAAGGAGAAGAGTGGTTTAGGTGCTGCTTGGGATTCAGCGGCTCTATCCCAAGCAGCAAAGCTTACACGTGACTGAAGTGTCTATACAGCTTTTGTGCTACGTACTAGCTTTAGAATTAGAAGACAGAAAACTCAAATCTTTAACATCAACTCTTCTTTAGGAAGGTCAGAAGTTAAGCCAAGAATTATTACTATGCTGTGCAAATACATTTGTTTCTACAGCAGTAACCCTGTTTTATGCTGTTTTGTATTTACTTGGGAAATAGTAACTAATTTGCTTGTGATATTTACACATGAACTTAATGGCATATACATCAAGAAATTCAAAGCTCATTTACATGCTCGTTTCTTCAGTAGAAACCCCTCCAACACATACATATGACTGAATAAAAATGAATATAAGAAAAGGTCCACAGGATCAATTTCTTTGACATTAATACATTTTTATTCCCTTTAAACTACTGAATCTTATTTTCTGCTACAAGTTTATATAAAAGCAAATATATAATCATAGAAACAAGAGTGGTATTCTCAATTCTGAAAATGGCACAAAGAGGATGAACAGTGATAGAGTTTAGAGTTCTCTAATTTTGATCTATTACAGATCTTCCTGCATCTCTCATATTATTTGCTCCTAAGACAAACACTATAAAAGATTAACTATATTTATTACTTTTCTCTTTCAAAGAATACTGAATATTTAATAAGTCATATAATTCTAAACTCTGCCAATCCTAGCAAAAATAACATTTAAAAAAGAGTGGACACATAAAATTATAGTCAGAAATACTATGTTTGAAATCACTCACAAAAACCAATTATAACAGTGACCTCAACAAAGCAGAACAGCATCATTTTCTTGGTTTCAGAAGCAAAATTTTGAACGTTGCTCTGCTTCATTCTAAGGATGCCATCACCTTAGTGCGCAAATACCTTTGTGAAACAAGAGAGGTGCACTCTTCCCATTCAGAAAGGGAAAAAAAGATGCTGGAACAAACATCAGTTCCCCACAGATGTCTGTCCTTGATTTCCTTGTTTGGCTAACTGGAAGAGAATCACTACGTAAACAATGATTTTGTGGTGTGACAGGCTGGACTTCTCCCTTAGCCAGAGCAACATGTTAATATCTAATTCTTGAAGTACAATAATGGGCACTGGGAACCTTATCAGTTTCATAAGATCTCTTTTTCTTTTCTTTCTTTTTGGTAGGTAAATAACTGTAATTGGTCAGGTTTTCAGTATCCCTCCCACACTGAAACCCAGTTTAGTTGGGAATAGGATTAGAACAAGCAGGCACAGAGCATCAGATGTGAGTCCCAGTCTGGGTCTGCAACTGGCTCTCTGGCCATGTGCATGTTATTTTACCTCTCTGAGCCTCAGTTTCTGGCAAATGCCTCCCAGAGTTAGCATGATGATCAAAGGAAATAATGTATGTTTCATATTTGGTATAATAGCTGGCAAATAGTAAGTACTCAATAAGCTGTTATGATTGTAGCATCACTAGTACCACTACCATCACTTAAGAAGCACTTACTGTATAGTGTGAATGCTAAGAATTTTAATGTAATATAAAAATGATGAAAGTATGTAATAATTGGTATCATCTCTTAAGTGCTTATGTTAGGCTAGCCACTGTGCCTATTTCAAATGCATAATCTCACTTAATCCTAACTACAACTTCACATTGATCATTACCCATACTCTACAAACAAAGGAACTGAGAATGTCAGAATTACCACTCAAGTTACACAGAAATAAATGACAAGGCTGGGATTTGAAAGCCTAGGTTCTTCAGCACTATGGTATATTGTTTCAAAACCATAGATAACCATTTATCGAGCTGCTACTATAAGCCAGATGCTAAGACATATCATGTCTGACAATTCCAAGTTGTGTTTTACTAGTCGCATTTTACAGAAGAACCTATCCAACGTCACACAGTTAATAAATGGCATAATTTACATTTGATCATTCCCAGTCTTTCTGGTTTAAAAGTCTAAACCCTTCCTCTTATACCCCTGTCGATACTTTTCCATGCCAATAACATTTCATGTCTTTGTATTCTCCCTGACACACAGAGGTCTGTATTTCTCAATTATATCCCATTTTCCAATGATCACAAACCCACATGCAAACACCAACATGGCAGGTTAACACAAAATAAACTTGGAAATACCTGATAGTCTGAGGTCATGATTAGTCCACCTGAGGTAGTGGTAGGAGGAACAACTCTCACTTTTTTCAACGGGGGTCCCTGTGTGTGACTGCTGTCTTGATTCCCTGGGTGACCAGTTCCATTAGTGTGGTTATTGCCCTGCTGCTGCTGCTGGTTCTTCTCAATTGGTTAAACAAAAAAAATAAAGTTCAACTCAGACGGAGAACACCACACACCCACACAGGGAATGTCATGGAAGCATTGATGAAACACAAGGCTGCCAATTGTACTTTAATACTTACTTTGTCTCCTTTGTCATCAGGTTCTTCTTCTGTTAAAAATTCTCGTTTTGGGTAAGGGATTTGACAACCGGCAAAAACACTGATCATAAGAAAAATAGAAAAATGATTTCTGGTATGCTAATCAATATTTCAAATGTTTCACTTAGGCAACTGTCACTTTAACCTTCTAAGATGTGCAAATATAAAGCACCTTTCATGCAACTCTGACAACATGGATCTTTTCTCTGTAATCAGTGATGTTACAGCAGGCCACTTCAGGGCCTCTCATTGTATAAAAATAATCAATAATCGTCTAACATGATTCAGCTTTATTTCAGTATTATTGCTTTATAATCAAAATAGAGATTCTAGCTGAAATATGTGTCATTATTTAACTACTCTCTCTCTACTGCATTTAAAACAAAGATAGTATAGGGAACACAAATTTATTTGGGAAAGGTCTTTGCACTTTTGTAACACAAAACTGTAATTACAAGCAGTAAGCAATGTCAGTGAGTCTGAAGGAGCTACAGCATGCATAATCAACCTGTCACTGAATAACTGGATTATTGCTGAAACTAATGTGATCAACATTTCATAAAGCACAAGATAAAGAGAAATGCCTCTTAACCATACAGCCCCTAAATGGCACTTCAATCAGCAGAGCTCATTTTGTGCTTGTCATAAGGATTTCCTTGGGTCCCCAAACTTAGAGTTGACAACTAAACTAAATTCTATCACGCCAGTGAGTTAACAAGCTGATCACTTACTCAGATGTAGGAAGTGGGTCTTCTAAGAAATAGGGATCCTGCATAGCCTGTTCTGAGGTAATTCGCTTTATTGGGTCCATGGTAAGTAACTTCTGAAGCTGAAAATATAAATCATAAAAACATTACTGCATTACTTCGCATAGTTACCTTTTAGCACCTATGTGAGGGTAGTATATAGTTTTTGATGAACATGATGACAATTTGGAGAGCTGGAGAGTATTTATGCCCCCAAACTAACAACAAAACCCTTAATTATTAAATTTAATGTAGTAATTCACATTCATTCCAATATTATCTTGCTGATTCTGAAATATTAACTACACTTATGTCTTGTGAATCTAATCCAATAACTTCCCCCCTATATTATCTGAATTGCTGTATCCAAATTAGAACAAGACTAAAATTCTTATATTTTCTATTTTTCAATTAAGGGGAAAAACAGTTGCAAAACAAATAATACAGTAGCTGCATGTAGCTACTCAAATTTAGATCCCAATTCATTAAGTGAATTAAATTAAAAAGTCAGTTTCCCAGTCCTATAAGGTATATTTCAAGAGCTCAAAAGCCAAATGTGGCCAGCGGTGCTGTCCTACTGGACAGTGCAGATCATGACAGAAAGCTGTACTGCACAGTGCTGTACTAGCCTAAATAAAAAAGGTGATATACAACTTGTAAAGTACTGAGTTGTGATTATGAGTGGAGACTCTGGACATAGATTCCTTGGTTCAAATCCTGACTCAACATTTATTGGGTTGAGTGACACTGAGCAAACTACTTTAACCCATTTGTCAAATGGAGATTAAAAATAGTACCTATTAGTACAAGTTCGTTTTCAATATTAAATGAATTCGCATAAATAAATAGGGAGAATTTGGGGAAACAAGTTGTGTTTTGCTTGCCTTAAAATTTTTTAATCCTTATTGTCAAGTATTCTTAGATGGAAATTCTCTTAGCCTGAAAGGGTTAAATTTTCCTTTTATTGCAACCAGGCCACTTGGCAAACATTTCTTCTATTTCTGTTTCTGCTTTTTTTTCCCTCCCTCTACTACTTCTGCTTCTGTATCTTCTACTTCTTATTATATCACGTCACATTTTATATTATCTATTTCATATCTTAGCAATTTTAAGGCAAGCAAAACACAACTTGTTTCCCCAAATTCTCCCTATTTATTTATTTATTTTTGACACAAGGTCTCATTGCTCACTGTGGCCTCGAACTCCTCAGCTCAAGGGATCCTCCTGCCTCAGCCTCCCAAGTAGCTAGGAGCAAAGGCTCGCTCCATTACACCTGGCTAATTCTTTAAATATTTTGTACAGACATTGCTACACTGCCCAGGATGGTCTTGAACTCCTGGGCTCAAGCTGTTCTCCCACTGCAGCCTCCTAAAGTGCTAGGATTACAGGTGCATACCACCACACCCTGCTAAAAATTCCCTTTATGTGTTATAAACCTTTTTTTGAAAACATAAAGCTGAAAAACATGCTTAGTTATAGGGTTACAATGGTAATTTTATTGTAAACAAATTTAAGTTGGCAACAGTTGAATATAATCCCACCATAATGCCATTACACAGTAATAAATATGGCATCTCTCATACTTTCCCAGAAAAAGGAAATGACACATACCTTCATTAAAAGATTTCTAATACACACGGTTCTAAGAGTTATCTTGGGAGTTAAGAATTTTGTAAATAAACTTTCAAAGAGTTGAAATACAAAATAATTAGCTTTACATAAAATATTTCTGAATGGTGGGATTGTTTTCTTCTTGATACTTCTCTGAAATTTTTGAAATTTTAACATAACCAAAGAAGAATAGTAAGTATAATTTTAAATGTTTTTGACAGACTTGTTACATTACTGCCTTTAGAAAATCTAATGTGACGAAACATCAGTCTGTCAAGCCATGATACAGGTCTGGAAAAGCAAATATGTTGATGCCTTTACTGGTACACACCAACAAGATCTCGGCATCCACCAATGAAGTACACTTAGGGTGCTAAGTAATCATATAAACTAACCCAAAAAAGCCTCAGGTCAATTAGGGGAAAAATGCATTTCATTAGTGCCGTTATCTAAAGCTTACCAAATGGAATGCTTTACTATCTGGTTTAACTTTATGTTTTTCCATGTACTTGATAAGGCTGCAGTTTGTATACCTGAAAGAGAAATATTATGAGATATCTGTATTAGACTTGAGGTTAATTTAACATTAGAGTTCTTCCAAACAAAATTATTTTGATCGTAAGTGATATAAAACATATACTGAAAACTATGATCAGCACAAAAAGTATTATATCAATTTTATATTTAATTCAACATTCATAATAGTCACTGCTGAATTATTACTGATGATTAAATATTAAATGTAAGATAATTTCATGAATAACAGACACTGAATACCTTTTTTCATATGAATTATATTTTAACAATTATTTAAAATAACACCTCAGTCAAAAGTTTAACTCAGCCTTACCAATAAGTTTAAAATACATTTGTGATAAGTCTATAAACTGTACTTTCCCAATCCTTGACCTTGCATTGTAAATAGGTAAAATATTTATTCTTCTCTACTAAAACGTGTTTAAAATGAATACATAACCTAGGTCAGTAGGCAAGTGGCTATTAGCAAGGTTTATTTAGTCTCTTATTTCTTTAGCCATGATACTTCCCACTAATGTCTAACTTCCAGCAAGTAGTAAATATGGAAAGAAATAAATTCATTTTTTTCTTAAATCCAAATCGGCTGCTAATATTAGTCACCTTCCTTATAACATTTAGCTATCTTTAAACATGAAGATTGTCATCATGAAAAATATTAGTGTTAAACAAGTAAAATTACTTATTAATCTTATGTTGAGTATTCAATCTTACACGGAGTATTCTGGGAAAGCAAAAATCAAAAAAAGGTCTATTTTCTTTCCAACTTACGTATTTCTTCTGAAATCTTTCATTAATGTCGAATGTTCAGGCATCTTTTTTATATCTTCCCAATCTTTATCTGTGAAATACATTGATAAGTTTTTATGTTGCCTAGGTTCCTGTTCAAGAATTTTTTAAAAAGTTACCATCATTTTTATTACATTTCCTATACTTTTAACTGCCATGAAAGCTCAGACTTCAAATAAATGCTCAGCTACAGTAAACATCTTGAACTGTAAATACCATTCCTTACCTCTTGTATAGCTTTAGATATCTGTTTATCTTTTTAACTTTAAACTGCCGACTTTCTATGTTTTACTATAAGCTGCCTCAATTTCTGTCCCTAGAGGAGAATAAGTAAATATTTCTATTTCTTTTATTAAATAGTCCTATTTCTATTAGTAAAACCACTTATTTCCCCTTTTCCACCAAATTTCTTGGTTACACACCCAGTCTCCTCAATGACAAATCTAAGATCTTTCCCCTCAGTGACTTTAAGATATACTTTTTATGATATGGCTCTTCTTTCACCTTATTAAATATATTTCTTTGCATCAGCAATCAATTTAAGCAATAATAACTGTTTACAGTAGAATGGGGTGGGATAGAACTAGTGTATTAATAAGTCAACCGGTACCTTGACTAATCTTAGTAACATTGCCCAAAACAACTCCAGCTACTTAATTTACCAAATAGATTCAGTACAGAATGTTTTGTTGGCATAAGAGTTGCAAACAATACATGCTAGATGACCATCACTGCCAAGGGCTTGTTCTGAGGCTACTAGGTGCACAGCACTGTAACAGGTAACAGCAGCACCTTCAGGGTTTAAATGGCCTTTAGAGGTGTGCTTTTCTTTGAACCTACTTGTAAAATCATTAATATGTGCTAACTATCCTCCAAAGATACCACATACTGTAAACTAAATAGATACTCCTAAATGGAATTTTCTTCTGAACTATTTCCTTGCTCCAATTTCTCTATTTTGTCAATTTCTCAAGCTAGAAATCTTGAGACAATCTTTTAGTCTTCCCTTAATTACACAGTTCCTATAAAAAAATTAATATTTGTCCTTTATTCTCCATCCTTATTATCACTTTATGCCTGCAGTATTGCTATAGCAAGTGGCAGGTTTCTTGGGTTTCGGTTACCTCTTAATTGATTTTTACCAGCCACTGCCTTACTAATCTTTCTAAAATATAACACAAATCATATCTCTAGTACTACGGACCTTATCATGGACTCTTATTCTTTAGCACAGCAAATCTAACCTCTGCTGCCTGCCTTTCAGGCTCCCTGTAAACAGAGCCCGCCTTCGCTGCTGAACCACACAGCAAGCGGCATCTCCACCAGAGGTCTCTGCCACATCCACCCCTCATGGAAGCCACGTTCCTTTCCCTGTGGGCTTCAGAGACGGTGGACACATGCAGAAACAGGAAGGAAAGGTCATTCCTATCTATCTACTCAAACCACACCTAATTTTTGAACATTCTACTTACAGCAGTGCAATGAGAGGGCAAGAATCATGTCTGTCACATCATCAATATTTTTTACTTAAGACACTGCCTGGCACATGGCAGGAACCCAAATATTTAGTGAATAAATGAAATTCCCATCACAACGAAGTGCTCACTCCAAGACAGTTGACCAGTTTTTGAGAGAGGTAGTATCTGCGTATTCTACATTTACTGATAACACCCTTATAAGGGAATGCAGAATTAAAACTCCCAGATATATCTGTGTTAGTCTTGAATTATAGTGATCTGAGAAATATTCCTAATAAGAAACAATATCTATTAAATACTTGACTAAGCATAATTATTTAGGTGTTTTAAACATATTCGCATTATTCTGGACCTCTGCGCAGTTTTGGTAACTGATGAACTACCATTCTGTACCATAACCAGGGACTGAGATACAGTGGGAAAGACCTAACGACACAGGGATGGGAGGCCTGTAAACTGTCTCCCTGTTGCAAAACAGAGGCTAGCTCACCATGGAGTACTGCGACGTTCACCCACATCCTGACTGTTCTAATAGAACATTTAAAAGAATGTTCTTATTGACAAGGGTTATACAGCAAAAATGCTATTATTCAATATAATGTGATTCTGTATAGTGCCCTAAACAGAAATGATGTTCCAAATCTGTATTCAAATGCCAAATAGGGCAAGATTATATGTGCTGCCAGAAATCAATTCCTACTAATGAATTTTATTTATAGTTTCTAAAGGCACCTTTTTAATATAGGTATCTTTTTCGCTTCAGATATCAAGTAACAAAACAAAAAAGCAAAACAAAATGAAACAAAAATAGTCCTCAAATTCAAGAAATCCATAAATATTTTCATGCTAAGATGTGAACTCCACAAATTTTGCTGACTATTTCTATGGATCTTTGATAACTGCAAGTCTTATAAACAAAGAATCGAGTAATAGTAGCTTTTATCAACTAAAAATATACACCTTTCCAATGAAGACATGTAAGTTCAAACAACAGTGATTTAAAAACAAAAACAAAAACATAATGTGTACCTGCAGGAAATCCCATTACATTGAATATTCTGTCCAGCTGGTCATGGTGATAAGGATTACTAGTTTTGATGTCCTCTTGTCGACAGTGAAATATTGGTTCTGACGTTAGTAGTTCTGCAAATATACACCCTATAGCCCAAATATCTTTAAAATAAAAAGAAAAAAAAAAAGAAAAGAAAAAAAAAGGCAAGGAAAAAAGAAAAAGAAAGGAGGAAAATAAAGTGGTTCTTTCCAAAAGAAAATACATTTTTATTTTGGTGGGGAGTGTTTTTTCTTTGTTTCCCTAATAAGTCATATTAATTCCTAAGCAATTATGATAACTAAAATCACAAAACATTGTTTGTAAATATATACTCCCATGCCACCCACCCCAATTTTTCATTCTCTATTTATACCTCCATCCCACCCAGTGGCTTCACACTAAGCCTAATTAAACTTATTAGCTGGATTTTTGGCCAGTTTTAAATGCCTCAAACATTACCTTTTCTATGAAATACATACAAAGCTGCATATGGAGCATGGGAACCACAAAGAAAACTAACCAAAAAATAAACAGAAAACCCAAACAGCCTATGAAATTGAGCATTTGCCAAAAACAACTGGCACAAATTTTTGTAATAATTTTTTATTTATTTACTTGCTAATTTGTAAAGTCTAATAGTTATCCTCTCATGTTAGCACTAATTAACAAGGTACTATTCCAAGAGACAGTGCTTGACCTCAGTCTAATGAAACAGCATTTCTACTTTAACAGTTTTCCTTTTAAAGTACTTCTTTATGCTATAGCAGTGTGGCATTTTGCAAATTTAAGTATTTAATAAAAAGGACAAGGAAATAGCAAAATACCACCTTTAAAATGGGCTATAAATTCATAAGAATTATTTACAAAAGCCAGGCTAATGGATTTCTCTGTATACAACAGTAAATTCCCTTCGTTCACAAAACATAGATTTACTTTAATTCACATTAAATTTGTACTCAATATAACTATTAATAGAGGCAAGATCTTTTTGCCAATTTAGAATTTAAAGCTGAAAATATTTCATTTCTACCCTTAACAAATCCCTAAATTGGCAATGTTAATTTCCCTACATTAAGTACAATGGTGTGCACACAGCAGACACTCAATAAATGTTGTTTGATTGATCTAACCAATACCTGTGGCAAATATAAATAACAATAGGGGACAAATAAAAATTACTATATTATTAAAGCTGATTGTTTAGGTATGTTACTAAACTCACTTAAAAAGGAAATGAGAAAAAAATGTTTATAAGAATTTCTAAACTCCAAAACTAGAATATAGACATTTAATTTAATGTAAAATTACCACATTTGTATTGCAAAGTAACAAGTTAACCACCTATTTACTTAAATATTCATACTTTGACTCAAGGGAGTGATTTTTAAAAATGATATATTTGCATATCAGAGAATCAAGTCTAGCCAATACCACCATATGGAAAAGTCTCCTCAAGAAATATAGGGCAAGGTGTTTTGTTTTTATCAGAAGGTAAATGGGAAAATTATTTTGTGATTATTCATTTTACATAGGTATCCCATGTAAATCTGACTTTTGATAATCTTACTCAATGGCCAGAGAGGCAAGCTCAGTACATCACAAAAAGGGCTGATGGTTCATTTTGCATATTTAAACCTCTACTCACAACATACTCGAGACACTATAACAATTCATCTGGTTAGCTACTACAAATTCCAAAGAAGAAAATAAAATATGTAAAGAAAGATGAGAGGTAAGTACTTCAACTATCATTACAGCTTTACTACTGCTTTTAAAATAAAAAGGTAATTAGGAAAAACAGTTTACTGAAACTTGCTTAACCCCACCCTAGTGACGTCTTTCTTTATATCTTCTACCTCTCTATCAATTTCACCATTCTTCTTTCCTCAACATCCAGATCCAGACATTAATTATGAACTTTGAGTCAGCTGATCAGGCTATTATTTTAGACAAATTTCAAAGTTTTGCATAAGTCTCTCATTCCTACCTTCCCTATTTTTTCAGATTGTGACAAATTCATCAAGTCTCTTTCCTGCTTACCTAACTCCTTCCAGACTTTTCAAATTAAAAACATAAATCCCATCTACTTCTTAAAATGTATGATGCTTATATTGGGCTAACCAGGCAAAGTAAATAGTAACTGGCATGTTACATATACAACATATACAAAAATTGGGAGGAAAACGTCTGTTCAATAAGATGAATATTTTAATCCATAGGTATACCAATAGCAAACTGCTATCTTGATAAAAGAGAGTAAATTCTCATTTTCCCTATTTTATTGTATATTTCCCACTTAGCAGAACCCCAGAAATTTAGTAGGCATTCAGCTATTTGAGGACAAATACTGGAGCTTAAAAGTCCATACTCTAGTAAAACTTTTAAGACTACTTTAGTGACAATTAGAGATTTATAGTCCCCTTTCAGCCTTCTCCCCAAAGTCAATCAAAGAAAGAAAGAAACAAACAAAAAAAATCCAGTCAAAACTGAATTAAACTTTGTCCCCAGAATTACAATGTTTACTAACCTATTACTTCCTCTCTTTGGCTTAATGATTCAGCTTGCAGTTCTGTACAACTGAATAAATGGTCGCAGCACTAAAATCTGTTTGTTGTGGTGGTGGTGGTGACATGTTAGTTTGATATGTTCAGATGAGATTTTTTCCCCACACTTTTGTTCCTTCTTAGTAGCTTTACATAATCCACCAAATTCCAATAAAAGATTTAACCCTTTTAAATGATGTAAAATGAACATATGAATGTATTCAGCAAATTAATTATATGTATGTTCAACCACAAAATTTATTCTACCACTTGCTCACAATACAACTACCAAGGCAGTCAAAATGCTAGGGCAGTTTTTGCTAAGTAGCTTTAACGGTGGTATGGGGAATTTGTTGAGCATTATTTTACTGAACCTTTAGGATACCTTTGTAGGTAATAGGAATGGAACTGTGGTAGAGACTAGAATCAAGGAAGAAATTTAATTTTATATTAAAAATGGTTGTGTATGATTTCTATCTCAAACAGAAAAGCAATTAGTAAGATATCTACATTATAACTTTTGAGCTAATGTTTTGATAGAAGAAAAGAGTCCTCCAAGATCTTGGACAACCACTGCTGAGGAAATGGTACGGACCCTGGTTTCAATCATTTGCACCCAAATTGGTTTCCTCTGTGATGTCCCTACCTCGGAAGGCAGTTATCTAAAGCCACAGAACTTTCAGAGTTGAAGGAGATCTATGAGGATGACTCACACTAAATTTTCATTTTCAGAAAATGAGGCTAAAAGACTAAATGTGTTGTATAAACACTGCCCCATGCACCTTGAGTGAGAGATAAGACAACTCTGTTACTTCCACTGTTCAAAGATATTTTATGCATATATTCATACTGTCTTTCCAATGGGCTGTAAGTCTCTTAAGAGTAGGGACCATAATTTGCACTCACATTAGCCTCTCCTAAGTTTTAAAAAGTTTACATAGTAGTTACTCAATAAATTTTGATGTTGGTAAAAAGGAGAAGGAAGCAGAAAAATATAAAAGCCTTCTCTCCCCCAAATTATGCAGCCATTGAAACAAGGTAACCTACCTTTTTAACTGCTGATAATTAGCTTTGTGTCACACACCCTACATTAAAACTGCTGGACTGAAGAATGTCCTAGTGAATAATAGGTTACATAAATCTTCTTAATGTTCCCAATAAAATGTAAGTTTCTTAGGAAAAACAAGAAGATAATAAATAATGAGCCAGAGTCACAAGCTTCTGTGATAGTGTATTTTTACTCAATTTAAAACAATTCAAGTCTGTGAAAGGAGCTAAGATTAGGTAATCATTTTTTTATTTATAGTCTGTTAATATGTCTTACCAAAAGTAACAGTGCTCTTAAATATCCATTTTCTAAGTGGAAAAAAAACAGTTGAATATCATTATTAGTTTATATAGGTATCCTAAATGCATTTAGAGTACACTTGCAAAAAAGATATCCAAATGTGTGTTTAGCTAATAACATGTATTCAGAAATAGGGTGGGCTTAAATAATTTCTACACTTCCTTGTCAGGGACAAGATTAATTTGTTTATGTAACAAAGAGCATTGAGTTTTCACTACATACCACATAGGCACAGGTTTATAATGGTGAACAGGTAGGTGAGGGCTATTTTAGTGGATTCAAGATGCCATTCCAGGCAATGAAGACAATAAGAGGATGGAGTGTGATGGGGGAAGTAGGGTGTTATTTTAGACTGTGTCATCAAAGTTCTCTAAGAGGTTGTACTTTGACTAAAGTCTGAATGAAAAAAGAAACTGGCCATGTGGAGACCTGAAAGATGGGAGGCAGACAAAACAGGTAAGAGAAGCCTTCAGTCATTGTTGAGTGGGAAGCAGATTTCTCCTATACAACTCTGGAAAGATTTTGTACTTGGAAATATCAGCTACAAAGTCTGTATTTTGAACAGTTGATCCTCCTCCCCACTCTCTGCCATTGCCCTGGGGCTGCCAAGTGTATAAAGCTTGGGCCAAAAGTTGGAGGATTCTCCCTGAAGACTTTGAATGGTCTTAGAGGAAAGACTTTTTTCTAGCATTTAGGGTTTCCCCAGGTAATGGTGGCTCTCAGCTGGATCACCTGAAAGTTGTAGTCTCTGAGCCCCATGATCTATGTACACAAAAGTTTCCAAGTGGTTTTTTTTATTACATATGGAGAGACACACATGAGGGTCACCAAACAGTTGAAGAGTACTTGACACATGGAAGGGAAAGATCAAGACATACAAATAAAAAGAGTGCCTACAAAGAAAACAGGTAATTATTATAGGAATACTGCAAATTACAGACACTGTAATCACTGTTCTCACAGATGTTTGAGAAGTTTTTCTTTCCATAAAAAATACAAGATGCTATGAAAAAGCAGCAATCAGAGAACTTATTCTTAGAAATAAAAAAAAGACAAAGACAAAAAAACATAAGAAAAGTAGTATAAAGGATCAATCCAAGAAGTATAACATCTGACTACACTGAGTTTAGGAAAGAGAGAAATAGAAAACATTGAGGAAGAAATCAAAGGACTACACACAAGTTTTCCACACATGTGATATGCATGATATGAATGTCAGATTGTGTGCATTAAGTGGCCAGCATTTCATTAAAATGTAAGAATGAGAAATATTGTTTTCAGAGAGAAAAAACCCCAGGTGATCCACCAATGATTGGAAACAAGATTGACGTGAACCTTCATTAGCAACACTCATGCTAGAAGACAATGAAAGGAGTATTATCAAAGTTCTAAGAGCAAATTATTTTATACCTAGAATTTTAAACCCTGCCAAACTATCAAGTATGATAAAGGCATTCTTCAGAAATATAAGAACTAGAGAAGTTACCTCTAAGATACCATTCCAAAGGAAGTTACATGAGAATATACTGTAGCAAAATAAGGGATGAAATCATGAGATCCAGAAAGCAACAGATCTAACCCAGAGGAACAAAAAAGGAAAAAGTCAGGATGAAATGGTAGATTGTGCCTGGAGACCGACCAATTCAGAATAGAAAACTCCAGGTTGGAGTTACTAGCAAAAGAAACGCTGGTTTATTAGCATCCTAGAGAATATTGAACAAGTTAAGGAGGTAATGAAGACATAAAGAAGAAAAGAATAGAGAAGCACATTAGAAAAAAACTACTTGATGGTGAAATACAACAGAATAAAATGAAGCAGAATAAAGATGTCAGTGATGGAGAAGTAGTGGTAAAAGGAATGTGGTAGCTGAGCATTAAGTTCATTACAATTTGTAACTTAAGCATAAACAACTGTGGGAATTATGGTTAGCAAACAAAAAAATGTAAACATTCACAGAGTGATATTACTACTGTAGCTTATAAATTGAGAGGCTGGTAGGAGAAGTATATAAGTGCACTAACTTCCTAATTCTTCATAAAAGGCAGGGAATCAATACTATCAAAAATGAAAAAGTGGATTAAAATGACCTAAACTACTAAATCTTTTTTCATAATGTTGTCCTTTAATTTTAGGGAGATCTTTTAGAAGTTAATATATCTTTTGGTGAAAGAAATATTTGTCTGAAGTTCAAGGATTTCAAAATTTTACTGTTTTCTCTTTTCAAATAAAATTAAATGCAAAACTTTTGCTTAAAATAGAATGCATAGGATGATCTCACTTATTTAAAAATTTTTAAACTATCTTTCTATGCAGAGAGAGATGTGTGGAATCATATACCCCTAATGCAAATGATGGGTATTTCTAGGTAGTGGAATTTTGGGTTAGTTTTTACTCTTATAATTTGTTTTCCTACTTGATTAAAAAATATATAGGAATATGTATCTTTTACAGAAACTTTTAAAAAGTCATGGAATTTTATTTACTTCCACTCACCAATAGCTTTGGTATAATGTCTTGCTCCCAGAAGCAACTCAGGGGCTCGGTACCAGAA
Source organism: Mirza zaza (assembly GCA_008750895.1). Lineage (NCBI taxonomy): Eukaryota > Metazoa > Chordata > Mammalia > Primates > Cheirogaleidae > Mirza > Mirza zaza. The sequence continues at coordinate 3,250 of VSMD01119582.1, read as the reverse complement.
TGTTACAACCACTGGATCCAAATCTGCTAAAGGCTTCAAAGGTGAATTAAATAACCGGGCAAAGCCCATATCAGCTGTAAAACAGAAAAAAAAAAAATCATGTTAAGCAAATAGATTTTTACTAATACAACAAAGTAGACTAATTTAAGCACTGTTATTTAGTAAGATATGAAAAATATGCTGAATTCTGGGGGGAAAAAACCCACAAAACATCTTACCCCTTTTAGAAGTCTAAATATAAAGCAAGTTTGAGGTTTCTGTTTTCTTCAAACTGCTGTGACCCAGCTCCTCTACTGGGTAACAGACAAGCTCTGCTGCCTGAGGTCAACAGTGACCATACTCCTCCAGGCAGATTCCTTCCCAACTGTCACACCACCCCTGGGGACAGGGTTGCTGAGCTGCATTTTCATTCTCAGTACTGGTCACAGGCACAGAGAAACTGGATCAGTTAGGGTGAGGCTTTCCATTATTTGCATCAACAAGCCTTTTCAGTTCCCTCTGATTAACTATACCAGTGAATACCACTCCATTTATTTTGGTTGAATTTCACTAATTTTAAAGAATCATAGTACATTTTTTAAGCTGGAAAAGACTTTAGTTAAATCACCTCCTTCTTCAGATGAGGAAACTAAAGTTCAAGAAGTTAAGTGGTTTGACAAAGTTCACAAACTCATACCTCAGAGCTGGAACTGAGCTTAGATACAGTTCATAGCATTTAATACAATTTAACATGTAAGGTAGTTATTCAGGCATGGCTGCTTATCCTGCCAAATCATAATCTTCTTAAAGGCAAAAACTGTGTCTCTTTCATCTCTCTATCCCTAACAGTATCACGTACAATTGTCATTACACATAGCTTTTACCTAATACATATTGAATGATCACTATTCATACAACCTATTCAGAAATTTCAAAATTCATCCACCATTTGATAAGTTTAGTTCTATTCTCTTAATATATACATTTTATAATGAAGTAGGCTCTATTCTAATCAACTTAATTATGAAGGTTAAAAAACCCCAAAAATCTGGCAAAGAATTAAAACCAGGAATCAGATTACTAAATACTAGTTTACAGGAAACTAGTATTTCTTCTTAAATGTGAATTCTTTAAGACACAGTGTTGCTCAAACCTGACATCATATATGTTACATAGACATGTAATTCCAAACTAGATTATTTTAACGTGTTATATTAATTTTCCCCAAATTATACAGTAGAGAATACATTTGCAATTACTGCTTGGCTAGGTCCTTTCTATTTTGCATGCTTTAAACTTACATTTGAATTTGATGCCATCAAATTGGATAGGACAGACTCCTTTTTAAAAGCACATGTAAAGACTTAGGCATTTATTTGATGACATTAGGATAAGTACTGACAGGGCCTAGTTCTCAAGGAAAGCCAATGGCTTAGAGTATGCTGAGGTGCATCAAGTGTTCTCATAACTAAAAATTTGCAAAGTTTTATCATAAAAGAATATTTTAAGAGTCTAATTAGAAAAAGAAAGTGAGATTGGGGGGTTTATAAGGGAAAACAGGGAAGAAGAGTTAAGAACACTTGTGTTTTTGTTTGTTGGTGACGTGATACAAGTCAGCTGATCCTTCTTATTCATACTAAATCTTGCAATCAGAAATTACTATTAACTTTATTAGTATATACTCCCACAATCCTGCTGCCTTTAAATTAGTATAATTTAGTTGTAACATTTCTTTTACACACACACAAAACAAACTAAATATATGTGACAAACACAACTTGGAAATGACAATGAAAAAAAAAATAACCAGTTAGGTTAAATAAATTTAGTTCTATCCTTACAGATTATCAGACCAGAAATGGGTAAAATTTTGCTTTGATATATAGGAAAATAGAGCTATCAGAAAACATGTCAAGGTACAGAATGCCCATTAATTTTTTTCCCATCAGGCAAAGGCCTACTACAAGACAGTACCGTTAGAATGTAAGGTTCTGTACCTATCCGGCCGCATGGCTTTCCCTAGTTTGTAGCTCCTAATCTAGATGAGGTCAGTAGAGGATTATGTTTGCATCTAATCTGGCTCAGGTGAACATTATGGTAGAATTATTAGCATGCTGTATGCCCTTGTGACTAAAGGTGAGGCTGGCATCTAACAGGGATAGAAGCCACTCACCTCTTTAGGCTATTTTTAATGAAGGCAGAGGTTTCTAGGAAACTTGCACAGCTTGTTTCCTAATTGGGACACTTCAGTCTCTAAAGAGTGTCTGACACCTTTCAGGAGCGTGAAACATTTTTCACTTTTATGTATACTCTTTAGAAATGGCTTCGATCATATGGAACTACATGAATAAATGCATATTATTACAGCAAAAATTAGAAGTGATACAGCTGCCTGCAAAAATTAAGAGTACTACACTGTGACTTATCAAAGATATAACATACCAATTTTTACTCTTCCTCGCTCAGGACCTTCACCCATAACTAAAATATTAGCAGGTTTCTGTGGAAACAAAATAGTGTTTTTTTTCAGTAGACAGTAGTGGTTTCTTTTAAATAGACAATATGCCAATATAACATAAATCCACCTTTTAAAAAACCTCATTTATGCAAAAATTAAAACCAAATACAGGAAGTCACCAAAGCAACTGTATGTGTATATATGCAAAGCAGTATGCAAATTTCACAAAGGCCTAAATATGGCAGTGCTTTTCTCCATGGAGAGCTAAGGCTTTTCTTGGCCCTCTTATCAGTCTATTTTCACTACCTTGGAACATCTCACAGAGTTATGTTGTGGTTCCTTCTCACTCTTTCAATTATGTAAAATGTCTGTGACTTTTAAGGGAAAGTGAACCTGCAAAGACAATTTAATACAAGGTAGTAAATTAATTACAGGCAAGGAGTCACTGATAATCCTTTTTCGGAAACAGCAAGATACATGTCTGTGTTTAAATAAATGAATTATTGAGAAATTTAATAAAGTCTTTTTAAAACAAGTTAGTCTATTTTTCATAAGCACAGTTTTGAGTTTTTCACTTTCAAATGAAGTATTTCAGACAGTTTTAAAATCTCTAAAAATATATTGGATTAACTGTTATCTACATCTGTTATGGTATTTACCACACTATCCTACAAAGGTTGCCCCTTCCTCAAGGAGGAAGAAGTAGTAAGACAGGTGGGGACAGAACAGAGAGAAGAAAAGAAAAAAGCAATTGGTTTTCTCCCGAAACGTTATTCACCCTGCCATCCTGCTATCTACTTCATCTGACTTTAA
>VSMD01119579.1:0-16392 GCA_008750895.1 Mirza zaza | reverse complement strand
GGGGACTTCTTCATAAACTCTTTGCCTAGGCCGATGTCTAGGAGAGTGTTTCCAACATTTTCCTCTAGAATTCTAATAGTTTCATACCTTAGGTTTAAGTCTGTTATCCAGCGTGAGTTGATTTTTGTGAGAGGTGAAAGGTGTGGGTCCTGCTTTAGCCTTCTACAAGTGGCTATCCAGTTTTCCCAGCACCATTTATTGAAAAGGGATTCTTTTCCCCAGCATATGTTTTTGTCTGCTTTGTCAAAGATTAGATGGCTATATGAGGATGGTTTTACATGAGGATTCTCAGATCTGTTCCACTGGTCAATATTCCTATTTTTGTGCCAATACTAGATTGTTTTAATTACTGCAGCTTTGTAGTATAGTTTGATATCTGGCATATTGATACCTCCCATTTTGTTTTTGTTGCCTAGGATTGCTTTTGATATTCGGGGTCTTCTTTGATTCCGTACGAAGCGTAAAATTATTTTTTCTATATCTGTGAAGAATGCTGATGGGACTTTAATAGGTATTGCATTGAATCTGTAGATGAGTTTGGGTAGTATAGACATTTTAATGATGTTGAGTCTGGCGACCCATCATGCCATTTCCATCCTGTTTACATGCTCTGCTATTTCCTTCTTCAGTGTTTCATAGTTCTCCCTATAGAGGTCTTTTACCTCCTTGGTTAAGTATATTCCTAGGTACTTTAATTTCTTTGTTGCTATTGTGAAGGGAATTGAGTCTTTGATTTGGTTATCAATTTGATTGTTGTTGGCATATATGAATCCCTCTGATTTCTGTGTATTGATTTTGTATCCTAAGACTTTACTAAATTCATTTATCAGTTCCAGGAGTTTCTTGGTTGAATCTTTGGGGTTTTCTAAATATAATATCATAACATCAGCAAACAGTGAAAGTTTGATCTCTTCTGCCCCTATTTGGATACCTTTAATTCCACTTTCCTGTCTTGTAACCTTTCTGATTACAAATATTTGCTTTCCTCCCCCTTGTGTATGGCGAATACATTCATCCCCTTATCACAGGTGACAATCCAAAGTTCCATATAATCAGGGCATCAGGCTCAAAGTCCAGGATTTTGTGATAAGTTTTCTTTTTACTTTCTTCTTCTTCTTCTTCTTTTTTTTTTTTAGAGACAGAATTTCACTCTGTCAGCCAGGCTGGAGTACAGTAGCACAATCATAGCTCACTGCAGTCTTGAACTCCTGGGCTCAAGCAATCCTCCTACTTCAACCTCCCAAGTAACTGGGACTACAGGCAAGTGCCATCACACCTGGCTAATTTTTAACTTTTTGTAGAAACAGGGTCTCACTATGTTGCCCAGGCTGGTCTTAAAGTCTTGGCCTCAAGCAATCCTACCACCTCTGTGATCATCTTTATATCAGGTCTTACTGTGGCTTCTAAGAAGGCAAGTCTTAGTTCACCATCTGCCACTCCACAAATGTGCTATGTAATGGTAGGACAGGGACAGGACAACCACAATAAACACTCCATCTGGAAAGGGGAAGAATGAGAGACACATAACAGTCACTGGCCTACAGCAACTCTGAATTCTCTCTGGGTAGGTGTTGAGGGGGCCTTTTCTAGGACCTTTTCTAGGACCCTGGGAAAAGGGTCCTTGATTAGGCCTGGAATCTGTTCCCTTGGGAGTATCTTTCTACTCCATAGTCTTTTGCTCTACTTTCTGAGACTTCTTTTTCCATTATTCTTGGCTACTTGCAAGATGGCATTGAAGAATGTGGTTTCCTTGGTAGATAAGTGTTTTCCAGACTGCTTCTTACCTATGTTTGAGTTTGAACCCAACAGTTGCTTTAAGTCTTAAATATTCAGTCTCTTTTAACCCAGCCTGGTGGTTCTTTGGGAAGTACAAACTCTCAAAAGGCTTTTTACTTGAGCTGCTCCATGCACCAACAGACACACCCACAGTTCATTTAGAGATGTATCCTCTCTCTAGACATCATTGCAGGCAACTTGAGTTCATCAGGAGTTTCTGGGAAAACCACAACCTTTTACTCTCTTTTTTACCTGCCTTTTTCCAGAGTTATGCTGCCCAACTGTAAAGATTTTTGGGTGCCATCTTAATTCCATCTGATGTGTTAATAGTAAGTATTAAGGCCACATCTTGATTTATGTGTTTTAATTGGTCTTTGTTGTTCACATGCCTTTTCAGATTTTTCTTTTACTGGTTGGAGAATCATTGATATATTCAAATGTACAAGACTCCAGCTTTCAGGAATCTCATTATTCCCTTTCATTTTTACTTATACACAGGCCAATTCTTTTCTGAGTTTGTCTCTTTCTTAGAGTGCCTTGTTACATATAGACAACAGCAATCAAAGCACACTCTGGCATCCTGTTGGTTCACCTCTGCCTAAAGCTACAAACTCATTAGGGATAGTATTTGCCCTACAAGTTATCACAGGTGACAGTTTTATCAAACATTATACCACTTATTAAATGCCATCCTCCAGGCTCCAATAAACATCTCTTCACTGCCTACCGTGGCCCTAAAGCCCAAGCCACATGTTTTAGGATTTGTTATAGCAGCCTTATATGTATAGCACCAGTCCCTGTAGATACCATGACAGGCCAGGTTATGCTACCATAATAAGGCATTCCAAAATCCTACTACCTTACAGCCAGAATAGTTTATTTATCATCCTCACTACATTCTGTCACAAGTTGGTCCACCATTCATGATGCAGAATGATGGAAGCAGCCTCTATCAAAAAATTTGCCAGCCATTGTAATAGACAGACAAGAGCTCAAGAGGACTCACACGCAATTTCTTAAAGTCTCAGGAGGGACAAATCATTTACTCACATTTCATGAGCAAACCACATAGCCATACCTGGTGCCTGATGGGTAGGGAAGAACCATCTTCCCTGGATGTGTGCCAGATATAATACTGTCTTCCACACTTGCCTATACTTTTTTTGTATATTCCTTGGGATTTTCTACATAGACAATCATGTCATCTGCAAATAGAGACAGTTTTATTTTTTTAAACAGGGAATATCTCAGAGAAGCACCCAAGAAAGTCTTAAGCAGAAGAACTAACATATTCCACAGTGAAAAATTCTTTTAAGTTTTAGTCTGAAAATGTTGAGTTGAATGCACAGCTCTTTTTTTTTTTTTCTTTTTTTTTTTGAAACAGAGTCTCACTTTGTTGCCCAGGCTAGAGTGAGTGCCGTGGCATCAGCCTGGCTCACAGCAACCTCAAACTCCTGGGCTCAGCGATCCTACTGCCTCAGCCTCCCCAGGAGCTGGGACTACAGGCATGCGCCACCATGCCCGGCTAATTTTTTGTATATATATATTTTAGTTGGTCAATTAATTTCTTTCTATTTTTGGTAGAGACGGGGTCTCGCTCAGGCTGGTTTCGAACTCCCGACCTCGAGCAATCTGCCCGCCTCGGCCTCCCAGAGTGCTAGGATTACAGGCGTGAGCCACCATGCCCGGCCTAATGCACAGCTCTTAAAAAAGGTTTTTTATTTGTATTTTATAAAGCTTTTTAGGAAACCATCTAATGAGGTGAAGATATGATTACTGTGGAAAAAGAGGCCTGTCTCTGACCTCACAGTGTGGAACAGCTATGTTTTTCATGTGCGTGTGGTTACTAGAGCTAAGTGAGCAGCTCTGAGGTCTGGTCTTGCCTGCTGTGCAGTCCCTGGACAGGTCCCAGCTCTGTGGGTCACAGGTGTTCATCTTTCAAATTGTGGCTTGATGGATGATTGATTTCTTCTGAACCCCATTTATACAATTTTAAAGGTTGTCAAGGAAATTGTTATTCTTTGAAAATGTTACTATTAATAAATATTTCAGAATATAACATCAAATTGCCTTTTCGCTTTTTGTGTTTCAAACAATAAAGCACTGACACAAACATTTTTAAGAGTGTACTTGATCTTGGTGGTTTATTTTATTTTACCATGTGCTATTTTAGTCCTCTGTTTGGAATCTAAAAATCATTTCCACAGCAACTAATTACAGTATAAGTCGCAAACAATGGATTACTACTGCTGGTGGGGAATTAGAAACAAACATCATGAAAATATTAAAAGCTTTGTAGTTTTGAAGTTCCCCCAAGAAAAAATGCAAGTTAATAAAATGCAGAAGAGACATAGTATCTGGTATAGATGTGAACTTCTCAAGTTAGCTTTATAATGATTGGCTTGACATGAATCTGAAGAGAATTATTCTTCACCTTTTTTTGTAAAAAATCAGTCAAGCATATTTGTGAGGGTCTATTTCTGGCTTTTCTGTTCCACTGATCTAGTTAGTATCTGTCTCTCTCCCAACATCACATTCTCTTGATTACTATATATTAAGTCTTCATATCAGGTGGAGTGATTCCTCCCACTTTATTCTTCTTTGTCAAGATTGTTTTAGCTATTCTAGGGCCTGTGGCTCTTCATATGCATTTTAGAATAAGCTTGTCTATGTCTATAAAAACCTTGCTTGGATCTTAATAGGGATTACATCAGAAACCTATGGATCAATTTAGGAGAGTTGACATTTTTTGGATGTTGAGTCTTCCATATCATGAACATGTCTTAGTTTATTAGATCTTTGATTCCCTTAATTAGCAATTTGTACTTTTAGGAATACAGATTTTATACATATTTTGAAAACTGAATACTTAAGTATTTCATTATCTTTGAATATTAATGGTATGGTGTTTTTAATTTCAAGTTCTGCATATTCATTGTCAATTTATAGAAATGCAATTAATTTTTGTGTATTGATTTTGGGTCTTCAGACTTGGCTGAGCACACTCATTAGTGCTAAGAGTTAAAAAGTTTTTTTCTTTGTACATTCCTTGGAATTTTCTACATAGACAATCTTGTCATCTGCAAATAGGGACAGTTTTATTTCTTCCTTTTTAATCTACATGCCATTCAGTTCTTTTTCTTATCTTATGCAGTGGCTAGAACTCCAGTATACAATATTAATAAGCTGTTCCTGATCTGAGGGGGGAAACATTTAGCCTTTCACCATTAAAATATGCTATTGGCTTTAGTTGTTGTTTTTTTTTTTTAACAGATATTCAAATTGAGGTCATTCTCCACTATTTCTAACTTGCTGAGAATTTTTTATCATGAATGGGTGTTAGATTTTGTCAAATGCTTTGTCCACACCAATTAATATACTAGTTTTATTCTTCAGATTGATGATATCGTAGATTATTGATAGATATTTTTTTTGTGTGTGTGTCTCCAAACATTTTACTGCTTATTTTTATAACAAGTTCATTAAAATAAGATATAATTTTTATCTAATATTGTACAAAATTTTTGTGTTCTGAACACAAATGTGACTATCAATGAGTTCACTGAGAATTACATAAATAGGCAATTGGGGGTTTAAAGACTTTCTATGATACAGAAATCCTTGAGAGATATTAAAGAGATTTTTTAAATTGACAGATGAAATTATATTTATTGTATACAACATGCTGTTTTGAAGTACGTATACATTGTGGAATGACTAAATCTAATTCCAGCCTTTTGGGAGCCAATCGTGACCACAGTTTGAAGTGTTCTGTAGGGATTTTTAAATGTTTGAATTTATTGGTTGAATTTCTTGGATAAGCTGAGACACATAACCATTTTTTCCATTTAAAATAATGGAACATAGGATCCTGCAATCTCCAAACCTGCGAACACTCTTTTGGGAACAGGTTAGACATGGGTAACAAGGTACCTGTGCAGGAAAGTGCTTTATAAACTCTACTATAGAAATGTAACCTATTACCACTTTCAGGTAAAACCAGAGTGAATTTCCTGTTGCTGGAAGAGTCCTCTGGGGACACACCTAGTCCAGCCTCCCTGGTGACTGGATGAGGACACAGAATGAGGCCACAGAAAGGAAGCACAGAATCAGTCAGTGCTAGTGACCAAGTCAAGGACAGCACAGGACTCTTTTTCTTCCTCTATGCAATTTTCTCTTTTAAAACATTGACAGGTTTCTGGTGCTGGGAGCAAGATGCCTTTTAAAACTTTTAAGTTAATCAGTGATTACAGGAAAAGTACTTTTTACCTAGCCCTGAATGTGGCATGTTGTAGGAGATGCAGTAGTTGCTGGTGAAACTAGAAATCTGAGGTTAAACTTTCAAAGTTCATCTTGGTCACTCCTCTTGTGAATAAACCCATCGACTTAGAATCACCTCCTGAACTTTAATTCTTTTCATACATTCTGGCGACTCCATTTCTTTGTCAGTTATGGTAGAGGGTTTAATCAAATAGCACAGCATAAGTTCCTTAGAGACATTAACTGAAACTCTGCTCAAGGCAGCCAGTGACTTCCAACTGAAAGGTCTGCAGAGAGAGCCTTCAAAATGGTCATCAACTAGCTCAGTAATGACAGAATAACTTGCATGGTAAAATGGAGGGCCTTTCCGATACACAATAAATCTGTCCCATACTTGAGTCCCACTTTGGGCACCCAGCCCTTGCTTTGGAAGTAGTGGTAGGCCATGTAGGTTGTCCTGAACGTGGGCTGAACTACAGAGAAAGCTTTCCAGAACTTCACTATTGTTAAAGGCTCCTTTTCATAGTAGATACTTAAACATCCCAAGGCATAGACCAGGAAGAAGGCCTCTTCTAGGCTGAGTTGCAAATAAAGATCCTATATGGATTTCTTCTGCATATTAGTTTCTTTCTTTGTACCAATTCTTCATTTGGGGCATCCTCACTCTTGTTCCTGTCACATACCACTTCCTCCACAAGCACATATTTGTGGTCAGGCCCTCTCTCCCCCGCAAAGAGGACACACGCGTGTTTGCCACCATGCTCAGCATGAGGGCCACGCTGGAGGATGACAGCATCTGGTTTGCAGCAACAGACTTGGGGCGGAGGTGCGTCGTCGTCTGCCATGTGGTCATGGTAGCTGCCTGTCATTGGTGGGTCCCGCCCAGAGCCCTCCTGTGGGCAGTCTGATGACTCACTCAGATCCTCAATAGCATCTGACTATCCAGAGTCTCCATTTGTCACAGAAAGTTTCTCTCTCCCTTCCATAGTGGAAACCATTTCAGAATTGAGCTCATCAAGCAATTGAACCCCTTCATTTCTATTTATATGAGGATACTCAAGTGGTTTTATGTAATCCTCAAGGATTCTGTGCATGGTACTCTCATTCTGCCCTTGTCTACGCATGAGCTTTGCTGTCCATTCTACATGATGCTGATACTTCTCTGACCTGATGATAGGCATGTTTGTCTTCGTATCTTTCCATTTAGCGACCCGCTTAGGATCTGAAATTGTGAAGTTTGGACTGCTTCTTGAAAGAATACCTTTTCCAAAATAACCTTTCCCATAGAGCTGTTCGATGTCCTCTGCATTCTTCACAATCACATTGTTGTTAATCATTACGGCATGGAATATTCTGAATTCTTTCCCAGGACTTTGGTCCTGATCAAAAGGGATTGGCCATGGAGACTCATAATTCTCATACACTCTTCTTTTCCTTGTTGGGGTGTGGAAAACGGCTTCTGCCATTTTTCAGGGGGAACTCTTCAATGAGGAACTAGATCCAGGTTAGAGAGATTTGTAAAGGGCCCCAAGAGAGGTAACAGTGGATGACCCAGTGTCTGTTGAACTCCAAAGCCCATGCCCTTCTCTCTGGGTTCTGCTTTAATTACAGGCAGCATCTGTCCACTTCTGTCACAGCTATTTCTGGATCAAGGAATACAATGCCCACATGAAAGGTGTTGACTGTGCGGATCAATTCCTTTCGTGTTGTTCCATTCTTCCTTGGCCCCACGCGCTCGCCATTACCCCAGCAATGCCGGCCAGGGGGCAGACATCGCTGCCATCAAGCAGTACGGCCGCAAAGCCAGCCGAGCTGATAGATTTTTGAATGTCAAACCAGCCTTGCATTCCAAGAATAAATCCCACTTGGACATAGCATATAATTATTTTTATACATTGTTGGATTTGGTTTGCTAATATTTTGTTGAAGATTTCTGCATCTAAATTCATAAGTGATATTGGTCTCCAGGTTTTTTGCTTGTTAGTTTCATTTTATGTTTTTACTCTCTGATTTTGGTATCAGGGTTAATACTAACTTCATAGAATGAATTGGAATGTAATCTATTTTTGGAAGAGGTTGCATAAAATTGGTGTTAATTATTCTTTAGATGTTTGGTAAAATCCTCCAGTGAAGCCATCTGGGACTGAGAATTTCTTTTTCAGGAACTTTTAAGTTACAAACTCAAATTCCTTAATAGTTAAAGAAATATTCATGTTATCTATTTCATCTTAATTAGGTTTTGATAGTTTGTAGTTTTCAAGAAATAGGTCCATTTCCTCTAACTTGTTCAATTTTTGAAATAAAAAGTTGTTTATAGTATTCCCTTATTATCCTTTTGATGTATGTAGGATCTTTAGTGGTATTCCCTACTGCATTCCTAACGTTGATGATTTATGTCATTTCTATTTTCATTTTTTATGTTTGTCCATTTTATTTATTTTTCAAAGAATCAGCTTCTTTCATTAATCTTCTCTGTTGTTTTCCTATTTTAACTTTCACTGATTTCTGCTCTTATCTTTATTATTTCATTCTTTCTGCTTAGTTTGGGTTTATCATGCTTTTCCTTTTCAAGTTTCTTAGAATAGAAACTTAGATTACTGATTTAAGATCTTTTTTGATTTCTAATGTAAGCATTTAGTGCTATACATTTACCTCAGTACTATATTAGCTGTATTCTTTGCCGAGTACTTTGACAAAAATGTTTTGCTGTAACTTTGCTAACGTACTTGGTTAGCAACAGCCAAAGTAGTTTTGGACCCACTGTATAAAAACAATACACTTGTGATCTATGCACAAACACTAACCTGGAATCACAGAGAGATTCTCTCATATACTATAAAAGAGAAAATCCAGGACATTTATTCCATCTAAGCACTAATATGGAAAGCTCAAGAATTAACCAAAAAAGGCCGGGCGCAGTGGCTCATGCCTGTAACCCTAGCACTCTGGGAGGCCGAGGCGGGTGGATTGCTCGAAGTCAGGAGTTCGAAACCAGCATGAGCAAGAGTGAGACCCTGTCTCTACTATAAACAGAAAGAAATTAATTGGCCAACTAATATATAGAAAAAAAAAATTAGCTGGGCATGGTGGCGCATGCCTGTAGTCCCAGCTACTTGGGAGGCTGAGGCAGAAGGATTACTTGAGCCCAGGAATTTGAGGTTGCTGTGAACTAGGCTGACGCCACGGCACTCACTCTAGCCTGGACAACAAAGTGAGACTCTGTCTCAAAAAAAAAAAAAAAAAATAGAATTAACTAAAAAAGCAAAATATTCTTCCTGCCTAAACAAAAAACATTTTCTATCACTTTTCATACCTCTGCAGAGAGAAAAGGGGTGTTATTAAATCTATTACATACCTTAACAATTCTATATTACTTATATCCTAACTTGAGGGAAAGTGAAAGTGAAAAAGAAGGACACCTTCTGGGAGGAAGTACATAGAGAAAGGTGGGCAAGCAAAACACCCCAGGGTGCACTTGTGTTCAAGGTGTAGAGGAGGGGAAGAGACAAAGATAAAGAACAAATGTTAAGCACATGAAAAGGTGCTCAACATCACACTCATTAGGGAAATGCAAATCAATACTACAATGAGATACCACTTCATACTCACTATGATGACTAGAATAAAAAAGACAGATAAAAAGTATTGGTGAGAATGTGGAGAAACTGAAACCCCATACACTGCTTGTGGGAGTATAAAATGGTGCAGCTATTTTGGAAAATTGTTTAGCAGTTTCTCAAAAAGTTAAACATAGTTGTCACTAAATTGTACATTTTAAATGGTTGAGATGGTAAATTTTATGTGATGGATTTTTTTTTTACCACAATAGAAAAAGCTAAGCATAGCATTATTTTATGATCCAGCAATTCTACTCCTAAGTATTAATATATAATCAAGAGAAATTAAAACATATGTCCACACAAAAATTTGTACACAAATGTTCATGTTCATAATAGCCAAAAAGTGGAAACAACCCTAATGTCCATCAAAGGACATTTGATGAATGGATAAATACATGGAATATTATTTGCTTACTTTTATTGAAATATATAGAATATATTATTCCATATAATAGAATATTTTTCAGTCATAAAAAGGAATAAAGTACTATTACCTCCTATGACATGGATAAACCTTGAAGATGTTTGTTCAGTAAAAGAAGCCAGACATAAAAGGCCCCAAGTCGCATGATTCCATTAATGTGAAATGTCCAGAATAGGCAAACCAGAGATAGAAAGTAGATTAGTGGTTTCTAGGGGCTAGGAGGAGGGGAGAGTGGGGAGTAATGGTTAAGGGATGTAGGGTTTCTTTTTGGAGTGATGGAAATATTTTGGAATTAGATAGTGGTGTTGGTTACACAAACTTGTGAATATCTAAAAAGTATGAAATTTTAATTTTAAAAGGGCGAATTTTATGCTTTGTGAATTGTATCTTGGTTTAAGAAAACGGTGAAACCTAGAAAGGTATCTCCACAGGAACACTGGGCACAGAGACAAAAAGAAAGCTCTGGGTGGTGCCTGAGGTGGGGGTCGGTGGTGCTGCACATCAGCAAAGACCCTGGAGAGCCTTTGAATCTCACCTGCTGGGGGCAGGGTTTTCACCTACAGGTGCTGGCCTTGGACCTCAAAGCCAACCAACAGTGAAGAAAGGCAGTCCCTGTCTTAGATGTAAGGAGTTCTGAGCTTCAAATGAAAATAAAAGCATAAGTACATAAAATGAAAGTTTATTTAAAAAGCAAGAATGCACTGGCAGTGAGAGAGCAGAGGGGATAAGCATAGAAGTTTGTATTGCACCTAAACAACAAATGAGGTCTTTAGCCAGGTTGAAGATAGGATTTCCTTCTAGGGTTAACTTTAGGGCAACCCTAAGTAGATTTTTTTTCCCCAGTAGAGGGGAAGAAGAAAGTCAACAAAGATATATTAACAATGCTAGAGTAAAAATGAAAAATAAAAGGAATATGAATGAAGGCTACCATAGAAGGCTATGCTGGTTGTGTACTACACAACTCTAGGAGGAGCAATTCACACTAATGTCCAAACATGTAGCATCACCTAAAGGTGTGCAGTGCAAAATCCTGATCTTGGTGATAGAGGAGGAGAACTTCCTCCTTGAGGCAGGAGTGTTTGAAGAGTGGGAGGAGGGCATAGAAAGACACTGAGGCAGAAAAGGAGGGAGCTCAGGAGCTCAGATCTGAGGCCCTCTACTTGTCATTTAAGTAAGAGGGGAGGTACTCTTTTAAATTGAGAGAAGGGTAGACATTTGCAGGAGATCAAAAAGTCTTGAGCACGTAGAAAGAGGTGGGCGGAGCAAGATGGAGGAGGAGAAACACAGCCTAACAGAGTGTCTCTGCAGAAAAGACAGATTCTAGGAGAAATTAGAAGAAAGAAGCAAGCAGACGAGCATACATCGGACGAGGGTTGGAAGGAGAGGTACCAGAGACCACGGGACACTCCATGGGAGGAGGTTGCGGAGGTAAACTGGAAACAGAGACCTCCCGAGTCGCCTGGAGAACAGCGGCAAGGGTAGGTGGAGTAGTTAATTACCCTTTCCCTTGCATCTAGGACTGCTGGTGGGTACCTCAGTGGTTGGAGAGACCTGTGGACACCAGCCCAGAGACGGCCACCACCAGTGAGTGGTAAGCCTGTGGCGGATGCAGCACCAGGCTCCCAACTCCCTCCAGGCACCTCCCTGTGCACAGACCCGAACCGCATGGCAGACCCCATATTGCTTTATTCTCCCCTCCCCAATCCCTATCCGAGGCTGACAAGAGAGACATTATAGCCACCAGCCGGAGGCATCTCAAGGGAACGGGACTTTCCCTTTTGGGGCCCTACAGCTGACTGACAGTTACTCAGAGGGTGAGCTCCCTACCCGCCAGCCCTCCTAAGTGCTGCTAGCCTGCTGATTCCAGGAGAATAGGGCAGACCATGAGGCTGAGAGACATCGACCCAGCCTAGGCTCCCCTCAGGTGAATTGGGACTGGCACTCCTCTCCCTGGTGGGGTTACGGATTGAACTCTGGGGCCCAGAGGTCAGACCCAAAGACCAGATCCCGTGCACCCAGGTCTCACATTGCCCGGGGCATAGAAGGGATATTCGTGAACAGCCTACTGAGGTGTGCGTGCCTTCAGGGGCACATCAGCATCCTGAGGGCAACCCTCTTCCCAAGGGGGGGCCATGTGCACAGCCCAGGTGGCGATCCTGCGCAGGGAACCCCCCCGGCCGACATCATAGCCAGGGGAGGCCCGGTGGTGTGAGGTCTGGCCTGCTGGCAGAGGCCCAGGAGTAGCCTCGGAGTTGAGAGGGTAGAAAGGAGTGAGGCCTGCTGCAGATTGCAGGTCTCAGACGGCCCCACCAGACACACAGACTTTCTGACTGAGTGAGGCCATTCCAGCCCCTCCCTGACAGCTTTTCCTGGAAGCGGAGAACAGAACTTTCACCCCTGCTAACAGCATTTGTGGTGCCTGACGGCAGGCTTACCCAACCCAGCTCTGCCCAGACTCACTCCCAGACCAGCCCTCACTGAAGGGAGAAAAGGCCACACCTGGAAGTCCCAGGGCCCCACCCACCACCTGAGGCACTAGAGCGCCTCTCCAGAGGAACAAGAGCTGGATACAAGACCCAAAAACAACAGTGTAGCCTGCTCCTCCGAGCAAGCGCCACCTACTGACAGGGAGGACATTCTGCACACCCTTTTCACGGCACCTACAGACTCATCATACAGGGTGTGGTCGAATCTCACCCACAGACACCACCTACCAGCTAAACACCACCTACCAGCTCAGAGACTAAACAGGGCATGCCATTATCCAAATGAAAACCTAAAGGCAAGAGGCAACAACTGATCCAGATGGGAAGAAATCAGTGAAAGAACTCTGTAAATATGAGGAACCAAATGGAAAGCACAACCCCAAAGAGGAGGACCAGCCCCTTAGAAATGGACACCAACCAAAATCAGACCACTAAAATGACAGAACAGGAATTTCAAATGTGGTTAGTAAGAAAATTCAACGACTTGCAAGAACAACTGGATAACCAACACAAAGAAAACACAAAAAGATTCCAGGACCTGAAACAAAAATTCACTAAAGAAAATGAAACAATGAAGAAAAGTCTAGCCAAACTCCTGAAAATGAAGAATCAATTCAAGGAATTACAAAACACGGTGGAAAGCCTCAAGAACTGGGTAGATCAAACAGAAGAAAGAATCTCAGAGATTGAAGATAATACCTTCCAATTAAATAAATCAGTCACAGAGATAGAGCAGAGAAACAACAGAACAGAGCAAAGCCTACAAGAGATGTGGGATTATGTGGAGAAACCTAATGTGAGGGTCACAGGGTTACCCAAAAGGGAAGAAGAAAACACTCAAGGGTTGGACAAGCTATTTGAAGATATAATAGAGGAAAATTTCCCAGGCCTTGCTAAAAATCTCCAGATACAAGTTCAAGAAGCTCAAAGGACCCCTGGGAGATTAAATGCAAACAGGAAGACATCACGACATGCAGTCATCAGACTGACCAAAATATCAACTGAGAGGCCCTTCTACGAGCTGTAAGACGAAAGAAGCAAGTAACATATGAAGGAAAGCCAATCCGAATAACGCCAGATTTCTCTACTGAAACTTCACAAGCAAGGAGAGACTGGGGCCCCATTCTTACTCTTCCAAAACAGAATAATGCCCAGCCTAGAATCTTATTCCCTGCAAAACTAAGTTTTGTATATGAAGGAGAGATCAAGACATTCTCAGATAAGCAAAGACTGAGGGAATGCAGCAAGACAAGACCAGCCCTTCAAGAAGCACTCGAAACAGTGTTATCCACGGATCAGCACAACAAACACTCACGAATGTAAATCAACTCAAAAGCTAAAGATCAAAGCCCAGATACTACAATGGCCCAAGAGAGAAAACAAAGCAACAAAGTTCAACCCAACATAATGAACAGAAATCTGCCCCACCTATCAGTTATCTCAATAAATGTGAAGGCTTGAACTCCCCACTTAAGAGACAAATGGATAAAAAAAACACAAGCCAAGTATCTGCTACCTTCAGGAAACACATCTAACCTGCAAGGATGCAGTTAGACTAAAGGTAAAGGGGTGGAGAACAATATTTCAAGCAAACAGAAGCGTGGAGTGGCGGTGCTGATTACAGATAACTTAGGTTTTAAATCAACAAAAGTAATAAAAGACAAAGAAGGTCACTATATAATGGTGAAGGGTACAGTTCAACAAGAAGACATAACAATTCTAAATATATATGCACCCAACCTTGGTGTATCCAGATTCATAAAGACAACTCTACTTGATCTAAACAAATGGATAAACAACAACACCATAATAGTCGGAGACTTTAACACCCCACTGACAACAAAGGACAGATCCTACAAATAGAAATCAACAAAGAAATAATGGACTTAAACAGAACTCTAGAACAAATGGGCCTGACTGACATTTACAGGACATTCAACCCCAAAACCACTGAATATACGTTCTTCTCATCAGCTCATGGGTCATTCTCTAAGGTTGACCATATCATAGGACACAAAGCATGTCTCAAACAATTTTAAAAATTAGAAAGTATACAATGTATCTTTTCAGACCACGATGGAATAAATATAGGAATCAACCCTAGCAGGAACTCTCATTTCTACACAAAGTCATGGAAACTAAACAACCTTCTGCTGAATGACCACTTCATAAATGAGGAAATCAAGATGGAAATCAAAAGATTCTTTGAGCTAAATGACAAAGGAGACACAAGTTACCAAAACCTGTGGGACACAGCTAAAGCAGTCCTGAGAGGAAAGTTTATTTCCATAAATGCCTATATCTAAAAGTTGAAGAGATCACAAATAGACAACCTAATGAATCGACTCAAAGAGCTGGAAAAAGAAGAACAGACTGACCCCAAACATAGCAGAAGAAGTGAAATCATTAAGATCAAATCAGAACTAAACAAAATTGACAACAGGGAAACCATACAGAAGATTAATAAAACAAAAAGTTGGTTCTTTGAAAATAAACAAAATTGACGCACCATTGGCTAGACTACCGAAAAGCAGAAAAGAAAAGTCTCTAATAAGCTCCATCGGGAACAATAAAGGAGAAATTACAACTGATGCCCCAGAGATACAAGATATAATTTGTGAATACTACAAAAACCTCTATGCACACAAACTGGAAAATGTGGAGGAAATGGGCAATTTCTTAGAAACACACAGCCACCCTAGGCTCGACCTGGAAGAAATAGAATTCCTGAACAGACCAATATCAAGTACTGAAATTGAAACAGCAATAAGAAACCTTCCTAAAAAGAAAAGTCCTGGACCAGGTGGTTTCACACCCGAATTTTACCACACCTACAAAGAACTGGTGCCTATCCTGCAGAAATTATTCCACAACATCGAGAAGGATGGAATCCTCCCCAACAGATGTTATGAAGCGAACATAACCCTGATTCCAAAACCAGGAAAGGATGCAACAGAAAAAGAAAACTACAGACCAATATCCCTTATGAATAGAGATGCAAAAATTCTCAACAAAATCCTAGCCAATCGGATCCAGGTGCTTGTCAAGAAAATAATTCATCACAACCAAGTCGGCTTCATCCCAGAGATGCAGGGATGGTTCAACATACACAAATCTATAAATGTAATTCACCATATAAACAGAAGCAAAAACAAAGACCATATGATCCTCTCAATAGACGCAGAAAAAGCATCTGACAAAATTCAACACCCTTGTATGATAAGAATGCTCAACAAAATAGGCATAGATGGGGCTTACCTAAAAATGATACAAGCCATATATGAGAAACCCACAGCCAATATCATACTGAATGGGGAAAAACTGAAAGAATTCCCACTTAGAACTGGAACAAGACAAGGTTGCCCACTATCTCCACTTCTATTCAACATAGTGCTGGAAGTCCTTGCTACAGCAATCAGACAAGAGAGCGGAATTACAGGCATCCAAATGGGAGCAGAAGAGATCAAACTGTCACTCTTTACTGATGACATGATATTATACCTAGAAAACCCCAAGGATTCAACCAAGAGACTCCATGAACTGATAGATGAATTTGGTAAAGTCTCAGGATACAAAATCAATGCACAGAAGTCAGAGGCATTCATATACGCCAACAACAGTACAAGTGAGAACCAAATCAAAAACTCAATTCCCTTCAAAATAGCAACAATGAAAATAAATTATCTTGGAATATATTTAACTAAGGAGGTAAAAGACCTCTTCAGGGAGAACTATGAAACACTGAAGAAGGAAATAGCAGAGGACGTAAACAGATGGAAGAATATACCATGCTCATGGGTCGGCAGAATCAACATTGTTAAAATGT
>VSMD01119567.1:0-16335 GCA_008750895.1 Mirza zaza | reverse complement strand
TATATAAAACAATAAACATGAAAACTAAAACTAAAAACATAATAGCATTTATAATTTCTCAAAAAAGAGACATACCTAGCTATAAGTCTAACAAAACATGTGCAGGATATGTATGCCAACAATTGCAAAAGAGTTCTCATGTTTCTTTGACTTTCATGGCTTTGACACTTTTAAAGATTACAGGGCAGATATCTTGTAGAATTTCAGTCAATTTGGGTTTGTCTGATGATTCATCATTATTAGATTCAGGTTATGCATCTTTGTCAGGAATGTCACAAAAGTGGTTGCTAAGTTTTTCTCATTGCATGCTCTCAGGTTTCAGGGTTTCAACTTATCCCATTACCGATCATGTTCACTTTGATTGTTTGAATAAGGTGTGGTCTCTCAGGCTTTTCCACTATAAATAGTTATTCTTTTTTGATTTAAAAAAAATTATGTACAGCAAAGTTCACTTTTTCTTGGTGCACAATTCTTTGAGTTTTGACATATATACACTACAATGTAACCACCACTCTAATCAAGATACAGAACAGTTCCATCACCCCAGAAAATTTTCCTTCATACTACCCCTTTGTAGTCAAGCCCTTCCCCTCCCCTAACACCAAACAACTACCAATCTGTTCTCCATCCCTACAGTTTTGCCTTTTACATAGTGACTTTATGCTTTAAAGGATAATGTCATATAGCTAAAGTATGTATGTAAAATCATGCAATATATAGCAAAGCTATGCTATTGTTCCTTGCAATTAATAAATATTTATGAAAAAGTAATTTTAAACTACGAAAATATCCTATTCATCATCGAACTTTTCCATTTATTTGCCTATGTATATCAGTATGGACTCATGGTTTCCTGTATAATTCAGTGGTCATAATCTATTACTATCATTATATATTTTGATTCTCAAATTGTCCCCAATTTGGCTAGTGGGAGTTCCTTCAAGTTTGCTTCTATTTGCTTTTGACATATCCCATCATTCTTTTTAATCTTTAATTTTGAATTATTACAGGTATGTAATAGTCATATATATTTATGGTGTGATGTTTTGACACAGGAATACAATGTGTAATAGTCAAATCAGGGTAATTAGGGTATCCATTACCTCAAACACTTATCATTTCTTTGTGTTTGGAATATTCCAATTCCACTGTTAGCTTTTAAAAGCATACACAGGGAAGTTATGGAGGAAGAACTAAGTCGGAACCAATTGCATGGCGCCTGAGGGTGTCTGCGCTGTCCGTGGGGCGCTGAAGAGAGAGGTTACCGCCCTGATAGAACGGCAGAAGCGTCCGGGCCCAGAGTTGCCACTGGTCCCAGTTAAGCGGCAGCAGCATGAGTTGCTGTTGGGAGCTCTGCTGCAAGCGGGGCCTCCAAGGTGTTCCTCCCTTCAAGCCCCAATCATGCTGCTCGCAGGACACGAAGGGGAATATACTGCGGCAAGTTTCACCCCAAAGGATCCACTTAGCATCTGTAGGATCTGACCGACCGATACTGTTGTGGAATGTCTATGGTGACTGTGATAACTATGCCACATTGAAGGGACACAGTGGAGCAGTGATGGAACTGCACTGTAACACAGAGGCAGGCAGGATGCTCTTCTCAGCATCCGCAGATAAAATTGTGGCAGTGTGGGACAGTGAAACAGGCCAGAGAGGTAGAAGGCTAAAGGGACATACTGCCTTCCCGAGTTCCTGTTATCCAGCTAGGAGGGCCCCCAGCTTGTCTGCACTGGCAGTCATGATGTTACAGTTAAGCTTTGGGGCACCCGGAAGAAAGCAGCCATTTGGACATTTCAGAATACAAACCAGGTGTTAGCTGTGACCTTCGATGATACAAGTGATCAGATTATTTCTGGTGGAATAGACAACGATATCAAGGTTTGAGACCCGCGCCAAAATAAGCTGACTCACACCATGAGAGGCCATGCAGAGTCAGTGACTGGCCTGAGTTTAAGTTCTGAAGGCTCTTATCTCTTGTCCAACACAACGGACAACACGGTTCGTGTCTGGGATGTTCGGCCATTTGCCCCCAAGGAGAGATGTGTGAAGATATTTCAAGGAAATGTACACAACTTGGAAAAGAATCTTCTGAGATGTTCTTGGTCACCCCATGGAAGCAAAATAGCAGCTGGCTCAGCTGACAGGTTTGTGTAAGTGTGGGATGCCGCCAGCAGGACAATACTGTGTAAGCTGCCCGGCCATGCTGGCTCCATCAGTGAAGTGGCTTTCCGCCCCGACGAGCTGATCATTCTCTCAGCATCCGGTGACAAGAGATTACACACGGGTGAGAGTCAGTGAAGATGTGGGGTGGAAGACTACAAGGCTGCTTGACTGTGAGACCTCAGACGGCACAAGTGGCGTCACATGTTGCCCAGGCTGGCGTCCTCCCTTGAGATGACCGTCATGAACAAGAAACAGGAGGCAGGCCGGGCGGGGTGGCTCATGCCTGTGATCCTAGCACTCTGGGAGGCCCAGGCGGGCGGATCGCTCAAGGTCAGGAGTTCGAAACCAGCCTGAGCAAGAGCAAGACACCGTCTCTACTATAAATAGAAAGAAATTAATTGGCCAACTAATATATATAGAAAAAATTAGCCGGGCATGGTGGCGCATATCTGTAGTCCCAGCTACTCAGGAGGCTGAGGCATGAGGATCACTAGACCCCAGGAGTTTGAGGTTGCTGTGAGCTAGGCTGACGCCACGGCACTCACTCTAGCCTGGGCAACAAAGCGAGACTCTGTCTCAAAAAAAAAAAAAAAAAAAAAAGAAGAAGAAGAAGAAGAAACAGGAGGCAGTGGCCATATTCCAAAAACACACTTCTATCCCATTTCACCAGGAAGCTCCCACTGGGCTCTAAAAACCTCCTGTCAGATTTCAGGGACTTTTTTTTTAATATGTTTTCTTCAAAGGGACAGATATTGATTGGTTTGTAGTTTCCTGTTTTCTAATCCAGGCCGAAGACAGGGAGTATGACAAATCTGTTGGTTGGGATTTTTTTTTTTTTTTTATTCAGCACCTGGTTTGTATGATATGTTCTTTCTGTGTTTCTTTGGGTCATTTTATATTAAAAGCCAAATAGACATCTTTTTACAAGGAAAAAAAAAAGCATATACAATAACTTACTACTGACTACAGTCACCCTCTTGTGCATTTTATCTAATTATATTTTTGTACCCACT
This sequence comes from Mirza zaza, assembly GCA_008750895.1. Taxonomy (NCBI): domain Eukaryota; kingdom Metazoa; phylum Chordata; class Mammalia; order Primates; family Cheirogaleidae; genus Mirza; species Mirza zaza. The sequence continues at coordinate 13,159 of VSMD01119567.1, read as the reverse complement.
AACCATCCCCACTTTCTCTCCCTCTCCCCACTTCACTTCCCATCCTTTGGTTACCATCGTTCTATTGTCTATCTCCATGAGATCAATTGTTTTAATTTTTAGCTTACACATATGAGTGAGAACATGTGAAATGTGTCTTTTTGTGCTTGGCTTATTCCACTTAACATAATGTTCCCCAGTTCTATCCATGTTGTTACAAATAAGAGAACTTCATTTTTTATGGCTAAATAATATTCCATTGTGTAAATGTACATTTTCTTTATCCATTCATCTGTTGATACACACTTAGATCGATTTAAAATCTGTCTATTGTGAATAGTGCTGCAATAAACATGGGAGTACATATATCTTTTTGATATACTTATTTCTTTTCTTTTGGAAATGGGATTGCTAGGTCATATGGTAGTTCTATTTTTAGCTTTTTGAGGAACCTCCATACTATTCTCCACAGTGGCTTACTAATTTACATTCCCACCAATAGTGGTGATGTAACCAGTGTATGAGGGTTCCCCTTGCTCCACATCCTTGCCAGCATTCGTTATTGCCTGTCTTTTGAATAAAAACCATTTTAACTGGGGTAAGATGGTGTCTCATTATAGTTTTGCATTTCTCTGTTGACTAATGACGTTGAGCTTTTTTTCATATTTCCTTTAGCCATTTGTATGTCTTCTTTTGAGAAATGTATATTCAAATCTTTTGCCCATTTTTAAACCAGATTATTTGATTTTTTCTACTGATTTGTTTGAGCTCCTTATATATTCTAGTTACTAGTCCCTTGTCATATGGGTAGTTTGCAAATATTTTCTCCCATTCTGTAGGTTGTCTCTTCACGTTATTGATTGTTTCCTTTGCTGTGCAGAAGTTTTTTTATCTTGATGTGATCCTATTTGTCTATTTTTGCTTTGCTTGCCTGTGGTTTTGAGATATAACTCAAAAAAATCTTTGCCCAGACCAATGTCCTGGGGTGTTCCCCCAATGTTTTCTTTTAGTAGTTTCACAGTTTCAGGTCTTAGATTTAAGTCTTCAATCTATTTTTATTTGATTTTTGTGTATGGCAAGTATAGCGGTCTAATTAATTAATTGTTTTCCCAGCAACATTTGTTAAAGAGACCGTCCTTTCCTAAATACATGTTCTTGTACCTATGTCAAAAATTAATTAATTATACGTGTGTGGATCTACTTCTGGGTTCTCTATTCTATTCCACTGGTCTATGTGTCTGTTTTTATCCCAGTACCATGCTGTTTGGTTACTACATCTCTGTAGTATAGTTTGAAGTCAGGTAATGTGATTCTTCTAGTTTTATTGTTTCTGCTAAGGATGGCTGTAGCTATTCTGAGTCTTTTGTTGTTCCCTATAAATTTTAGGATTATTTTTCCTATTTCTGTGAAGAATGTCATTGGTATTTTGACAGGGATTGTATTGAATCTATAGACTACTTTGGGTAGTATGGACATTTTCACAATATTAATTCTTCCAATCCATGAGTATGGAATATCCTTCCTTTTTGTGTGTGTGTTCTCTTCAATTTCTTTCATCAGTATTTTATAGTTTTCATTGTAGAGATCTTACACTTCTTTAGTTAAGTCTATTCCTCGATGCTTTATTTTATTTGTAGCTATTGTAAATGGTATTACTTTATTAGTTTCTTTTTCATGTTGTTCACTGTTGGCATATAGAAATGCTACTGATATTTTTTATGTTGATTTTGTATCCTGCAAATTTACCAAATTTATTTATCAGTTCTAATAGTTTTTTAGTGGAGTCTTTGGGTTTCTCTAAATATATAAAAAGATCAATTGTCTACAAACAAGGATACTTAACTTCTTCCTTTCCAATTTGCATAATGATTATATCTTCTTCCTGAATTGATCCTTTAACTATTATTATATAATAACCATCTTTGCCTTTTCTTTACAGTTTTTGTCTTGAAATCTAATTCATCTAATATAAATATAGTTACTGCTGCTCTTTTTGGTTTCCATTTGCATGAAATATCTTTTTACATCCTTTATTTTCAGTCTATGTGTGTCTTTATAGGTGAAGTGAGTTTCTTATAGGCAACCTATATTTGGATCTTATTTTTTATCCATTCATCAACTTTATGTCTTTTGATTGGAGAGTTTAGTCCATTACATTCCATGTTATTATTGATAGGTAAGAACTTATGACTGCCATGTTGTTATTTAATTTCTGATTGTTTTATGGTACTCTCTTTCTTCATTCCTGTCTTCCTTTGTATACAAGTGATATTCTCTAGTAGTACATTTTAATTTCTTGCTTTTTATTTTTTGTGTATCTGTTTTAGGTTTTTTTTTTCCTAGATTAACTAGATCTAGAATCTTTTTTAAAATTTTTTTTTTTATTTTGGCATATTATGGGGATACAGATTTTAAGGTTTCAATAAATGCCCATTTTCTCCCTTCCCTCTGTTTTAGGTTTTTTGATTTGAGATTACTATGAGGCTTGCAGAAAACATCTTATAACCAATTATTTTAAACCGATGACCACTTAACTCTGATTACAAAAATAAACAAGCAAGCTAAGAGAAAGCCAAACAAACAAACAAACAAACAAACAAAAAAACTCTATGCTTTAACTCCATCTTCTTTGCTTTTTGACTTTTTGTTGTTTCTATTGATGTCTTTTTATACTATCTCCTTAAAAGTTGTAGTAGTTGTTATTTTTGATATGTTTGTCTTTTATTCTTCCTACTCAAGATATAAGTAGTTTATACACTGAAATTATGATAGAATATTCTGTATTTGTTTGGGTACTTGCTGTGGCCAGTGAGTTTTATACCTTCACATGACTTCTTATTGTTTGCTAACATCCTCTTCTTTCTGATTGAAGAACACCCTTTACTGTTTCTTGTAGGACAAATATGGTGTTGACAAAATACCGCAGCAAGTCTTTATTTCTCCTTCATGTTTAAAGGATATTTTTGGAGGATATAATATTCTAGGATTATTTTTTCCTTCAGCACTTTGAATATATCATGCCAGTCTCTCCTAGTCTATAAGTTTTCCACTGAGAAATCTGCTGCCAGACATTTTGAAGCTTTTTTATATGTTATTTTTTATATGTTAGCTTTTTTCTTTCTACTCTTAGAATCCTTTCTCCATCCACAACCTTTGGTAGTTTTTTGTGGGGGTTTTTTTGTTGTTGTTTTTGAGACAGGGTCTTTCTCTGTCACCCAGGCTGGAGTGCATGGGAGTTTGATTATTAAATGCCTTGAGATAGTCTTATTTGGGTTAAATCTGCTTGGTGTCCTATGACCTTCTCGTACCTGAATGTTGATATCTTTCCCTAGGTTTGGAAAGTTCTCTGTTATTATTTCTGTGAGTAACCTTTCTACTCTAATCTCTCTCTCTCTACCCCTCTTTAAGGCCTCTTAGAGGCCAACTCTAAGATTTGCCCTTTTGAGGCTATTTTCTAGGTCTTCTAGATGTGTTCATTGTTTTTCTTTTTTCTCTTCTGACTCTGTACTTCCATATAGCTGGTCTTCAGGGTCACTAATTCTTTCTTCTGCTTGATCAATGCTGCTGTTGAGAGACTCTTATGTATTTTTCAGTTGGTCAATTGAATTTTTTAGCTCCATAATTTCTCCTTGACATTTTTTTATTATTTCCATCTCTTGTTAAATTTTTCTGATGGAATTCTGAATTCCTTTTCTGTGTTGCCTTAAATTTCATTGAGTGTCCTTAAAAGAGTTCATTTGAATTTTCTGAAAGGTCACATATTTCCATCACTCCAGGGAAGTGGTCACTGGTGCCTTATTTAGTTCATTTGGTGAGGACATGTTTTCCTATATGTTCCTGATGCTTGTCTGTGTTTGTCATGTCTGAGCATTGAAAAGTTAGGTATTTATTCTAATCTTTGGAGTCTTTGGTTGTTTATATCCATCGTTCTTGAGAAGGTTTTCCAGGTATTCAAAGTGTTGTGATTGTTGGTCACTGCAGTAGTACCATCACCAGAGGGTGCCCCAGTCCAGTAATGCTGCGACTCTTGCAGACTCCTGGTGGTACTGCCTTGGTGGGCTTCAGTAAGATATGGGAAAATTTCCTGGATGACCAGGCAAAATCTCTCATTCTTTTCCCTTCCTTTCTCCCAAACAGGAGTCTCATTCTCTGTGCTGGGCTGCCTGGAGTTGGGGGGCGGGGGTGAGGTGGGTGACTGAAGTACTCCTGTGGCTACCCCAGCTGGGATTGTGCTGGGTCACATGTAAAGCCAGCACAGTATGGAGTCTTGCCCAAGGCCCATGGTGACTGCTGCCTGGATACTGCTGATGTTTATTCAGGGTCCAAGTGCTCTTTAGTCAGCAGATGATGAATGTTGGCAGGACTGAGTCCTTCCCTTCAGGGCAGCAGGTTTCCTTCTGGCCCAGGATGGGTCTAGAAATGCCATCCAGGAGCTAAGGCCTGAATGCAAGAAAAGATACCTGGATGCAAAAAAAAAGCACCTTCATAAGAACCAAAAATTGGGTCAGCAATCGTAGTACCTGGGCTTAATATCATCAAGAAAAGAGGCACCAAAGAGGGTAGGAAAGACAGTCTTGCATTGCCTGCACAAACCCTTACCTATCCCTTAGCAAGGCCACATGGAGAGAGAATCTGTATGCTTGGAGGAGGAAGAATGAGGTGATTGTGGGACTTTGGATCTGTTTGGTTCTTGATAGTGTTTTGATACCTTTATTTTACCCTGACTGAGCTTGTACCCTAGTTGTAAGACAAAGTCCTCTGTAATCTTTCCCTTTCTTTCCCCAAGTAAAAGAAGTCTTTCCCTGAGCTCACTGGCTAGAGTTGGAGGAGGGGTGACACAGTTATTCCCTTGGCCACCACAACTGGTGTTTCACTGGGTCATGTGCACCCCAAGTCCACAGGCTTCAAGCCCAGCACAGCACTAGGACTTGCCCATAGACTACAGTCCTTGTGGCCTGACTGCCTTTCCCAAGACATTTTAGTCAGCCTGTGGTGGAACTAGCCAGATTCCTATCCCTGGAGCTGAAGATTCTTATCCCTGGGGCCAAAGATTCCCTCTGGCCAGGGCTGGTATAAATGCTTGCTCTGCCTGGAGTGGTGGCTTATGTCTATAATTCCGGCATTTTGGGAGGCCGAGGCAGGAGGATTGCTTGAGCCTAGGAATTCAAGGTTACAGTAAGCTATGATTGCGTCATCATAGCAGTGAGACTCTGTCTATAAATAAACAAATACTCCCTCTGCAGGCACCAGCAGAATTCTGCCCTGTGTTGTGTTCCGCTGTGACAGGACAGCCCTGAGTTCCAATCCAAAGTCCCACAGTCACCTCATTCTTCCTTCTCTAAGCATACAGATTCTCTCTCCATGTGGCCCTGCTAAAGGATAGGGAAGGGTTTGTGCAGGCAATGCAAGACTGTCTTTCCTACCCTCTTTGGTGCCTCTTTTCTTGATGATATTAAGCCCAGGTACTACGACTGCTGACCTGACTTTTGGTTCTTATGAACATGTTTTTTTGCATGGATAGTTGCTCAATTTGGTATTCCTGCAGGGGAACGATCACTAGAGGGAGCATTCTATTTGGCCATTTTGTTCCATCACCTTCCCCAAAGTTCCCATCAATTTTTGAGCACTTTTTAGCGTTCAGGCACAACAGTATGTCTCAGATTCCCTTTGGGCTCATCACTATTGGGAGGCTCTTTCTCCCAGACTCTTTCAGTAGACAGAGCAGGGGAACATGTAGGTATAGACACATAGTACATATACATAGATATGGATATAGATATATATGAGGGCACTTCAAAACATTTGTGAAAAAATTGAATTAAAAGATAAAAATAGAAAATATAAACTTTATTTCTCAACATAAGCTCCATCAAGTTCAAGGCACTTTTGTAAGTGATAAGACCAGTCTGTTAGTCCATCCCTAAAGAACTGAGGGTCCTGGAATTTAACCAGGTGAATTAAATATTTTCTATATTATTATTATTTTCTTTTTTCTTATCAAAAAATTACTGTATAATTTAAATTTTTTGTATTCTTAACTTAAAAAAATCTTTAAAGGGAACAAAAAGAAGTCAGAAGCCAAATCAGGACTGTACGGTGAATGCCTAAAGATTTCCCAACAAAACTCTCACAAAATTGCCCTTGTTTGATGAAAGGAATGAGCCAGGAACATTGTTGTGGTGGAGAAAGATTGCCTAGTGAAGCTTTCCTTGGTATTTTTCTGCTAAAGATTTGACTTACTTTCTCAAAATGTTCTCCTAATAGACAGATGTTATCATTCTTTGGTGCTCCAGAAAGTCAACCAGTAAAATGCCTTGAGCATCCCTCCAAAACTGTTGCTATGATCTTTGCTCTTAACAGGTCCAATTGTGCTTTGACTAGACAGGTCCACCTCTTGGTAGCCATTGTTTTGATTGTGCTTTGTCTTCAGGATCATACTGGTAAACCACATCTCATCTGTTACAGTTCTTTGAGGAAATGTTTCAGGATCTTGATCCTACTTGTTTAAAATTTTCATTCTAAGCTCTCCTCTTGTTGACAGCTGTCAGGGCACAAAAGTTCTGGCACCCATCAAGTGAAAAGTTTGCTCAACTTTAATTTTTCAATCAGAATTGTTTAAGCTGAGCCAATTGAGTTGTTTATGGTGTTGGCTATTGTTTCTGCTGTTAATTGTCAATCTGCTTCAATTAGGGCACAAAAGAAGATGAATTTTTTCCTCCCAAATTGATGTGAATGATCCACCACTATAGGCTTCATCTTCAACATCATCTTGTCCCTTCTTAAAACAAGTTATCTATTTGTAAATTGCTGATTTCTTTTGGGCATTGTACTCATAAACTTTTCATAAAGCATCAATAATTTCACCATTCTTTCACCCAAGCTTCTCCATGAATTTGATGTTTGTTCTTGCTTCAATTTTAGCAGAATTCATGTTGCTCTGATAGGGGCTCTTTTCAAACTAATGTCTTATCCTTTTTAGTGCCTCAAACTAGATCCTGTTCAGACATGTTATAACAAGTCAGCATGAGTTTATTTTGGCATACACAAAAAATTAAAATTCAAGAATAGTTTTTTCATAATATGCACTTTCCATGAACATTTTGAAGACCCCTTATATATGGCCACCCACACATACACATATGTATTTCCATCTATACTTATTTCTATCTCTATTTATATAAATTGAAAATTGTGAGCTCACACTAACACCTTGAACTCCAGTCCAACATCTCAAGAGTTCATTCTAGTTTTATCCCTTTCCATGTTTGTAACTCCCTTCCCTGACAGCGAGAAACCTGGCTCCTTTCATTCTTAATATATTTGGTTCTTCAGCATCTGACTAATTTTTCAGTGCTGCCACCCACCCCTCCCTCATGCAAAACTCACATTCAGATTTCAACTTTTCACCTTGGACTAGCTTCCTGCATGAACGCACTCTTCTCTCTGCTCGAACTCCGACACCCAGTACCTTTGACATGGATACCCTCCTTTCCCCAGCTTAGGCTCTGAAACTCCAACCGTGGCCTCTCCCAATGCCCACGTGCATGCCTTCCTCATCCTGCTCAGGCTCTGGTACCCACGACAGCCCTTGCCCCTCCCCACAGAGATTTCCTCCTCGCCCTGGCTGGGCTCTGAATCCCCAGGATGGACCACTCCACTTGAGAATGTACCTCTCTCCTGGCTCTGGACCACACTCCCTGTGCTAGCTTGGCCCTCCCCTCGCCACACAGACACCTTCTCATCCACCCTGGACAGCTTTCCTATGCAACGCCCTCCTCCCGTTGTTCTGGCCCTGACAATGTGCCCTGGTCTCTCCTCCCACATGGATGCCCTCCTGGCTCTGTCGGACAGAGAAGAGAGAGTAAGGCAGATCATCTTGCCCAGCTGAAGCTGGTCTATGTCCGGTTTGCACAGGGCATTGCCTATTCACAGGTCTCAAGTAAAGGGCCTGTGTTTTACCGGAGTGCTTCATCCATGGTGAATTCTGAACGCCAATATTTGTCTCCTCATAAATTGGAGACTGCCAAAATCTCTGCTTAGCTTTTTAGCCCCTTAGCAACTTTCTGTTCATTTGCTAGGAATCATATGAACCCAACTTCAGTGTCAGTCAAATATCTTAAGAGGAGATTATAAATAGAATCTCAGGCTCTCTTTTTTTGCATTTTCCTTTTTTCTGGGATCTTGACCCCTCAAATCCTGGCTGCGTAGGTAGCCCTGAACTAGAATTTTTGTTTGCCTATCCCAGTAAACTTGCTAAAGGTTCTAGGCTGCCACTTTATGGCCAGAACTGTGAATTTGTAAATGCCCTGAGAGGGGAAAGCTACTGAGAAAGTGGAACACAACTCAATGTACTTCTCTTTGCTTCAGGATATTGGTCCTTCAAGTCCTCATTGTTTTGCTTACTCTCCAGTGCTTTCAAACAGCTTTCATAAAATAGCTTTTTTAAATCTATTTTTCATAGTGGTTCTCAGTAGGAAAGTACACATAATACCAACTATTCTGTCATAACTAGAAGCAAAAGTCTACATTTGAGTTTTGGTTTTGTTTTTTGTTAAATATTTCTTTGAGTTGGTATGTCAATAGGTTCACCAATTTCAGGGAAGGTGGTAGGATTAGAGTGTGTGTAGACAACCACCTTCTAGAGTAATTGCTTACTCTTGTGCTAGAAGAAATAAGGTATATTCTGTTTCTCCCTTTAAAAAAGCTAACATAAAGGGCCAGGCATGGTGGCTTATGCCTGTAATCCCAGCACTTTGAGAGGCTGAGCTGGGCAGATCATTTGAAGCCAGAAGTTTGAGACCAGCCTAGGCCACATAGCAAGACTCCATCTCTACAAAAAAAAAAAAAAAAAAAATTTTAAGTTAGCCAGGCATGGTGGTAGCTACTCTGGAGGCTGAGGCAGGAGTATCACTTGAGCCCAGGAATTTGAGGTTACAGTGAGTTATGATCACACCACTGTACTCCAGCCTGGGAGACAGAGTGAGACCCTGTCTGTAAAAAACAAATTAATTAAACATTTTTAAAAAGAGCTAACATGATGGTTATCCATATAGGGTTCTCTGTATCTTGAATGACTCAGATGTAGAAATTGTTTCTTTTGGTAGATAACCTAGTTCTTCCTTGTATCAAACCTATATTATAAAATATAGAAATTTTAAGGCAGAATTATAAAAATTGGAGCATATTTTAAATGTTTATATGTAATGAATATAACCTTTAAAATACAAAAGACACAATCTTTACATTATATTATTTACTAGATAATTATAAGAATATTAATTCACAAAACACTATCAACACTGGTGTTCAGTAAAGAACCACACGTTTAAAGTTGTAAGGAAAACATCATTTTCCTCTACTCATCAATGTGCCCTATGAAGAGAGATATAATCTCATTTGGGTACGACATTCCTATTCTAAATGTGAATGTCATTCTGTGCAATGTGAGTCCCTGGCCATGACAGTCCCTGGGAGGACTGTCCCAAAGCAACAGAGTTTAGAAGAAAACACTGACCATGGACTTGACCCTGGACATAACTTTGGAAGGAAAAGAATTCAAGTATAAAAAAATTACCAACTTTAAAGGTGTTTTACTATGTCGTCTTCACACCAGAATATGGGTAGGGAATTACATTCACTTGCAGGTCTCATTGTGAGTGTCCCAGTTGCTGCAGGACAGTGTGGTCTAGTGGGAGGGTAGGCATGCTGGGTAGCACCAGGGCCTAAACCCCATCTCCACCCACCACTCACTCACAGCATGACCTGGGGCCGTTGTTTAACCCATATGGGTTTGTTTCCCCAAAAGTGAAGAGAAATTAATATCCACCTTACAGAGGTGTTGTGAGAATTAAATGACACAACAGTACACAAAAGAACCTGGCCAATAGTATTTGCTTTTTTTTTTTTTTTGAGACAGAGTCTCGCTTTGTTGCCCAGGCTAGATTGAATGCTGTGGCGTCAGCCTAGCTCACAGCAACCTCAAGCTCCTGGGCTCAAGCAATCCTCCTGCCTCAGCCTCCCAAGTAGCTAGGACTACAGGCATGTGCCACCATGCTTGGCTAATTTTTTCTATATATATTAGTTGGCCAATTAATTTCTTTCTATTTATAATAGAGATGGGGTCTTGCTCTTGCTCAGGCTGGTTTCGAACTCCTGACCTCGAGCAATCCGCCCGCATTGGCCTCCCAGAGTGCTAGGATTACAGATGTGAGCCACCGTGCCTGGCCCGGATTTGCTTTTTTAGTGACTGTTTTCAAGGATGGTTTAAGATCCGATTAGTAATTGCTAAAACTATGTGAATATAATATCTGGACTATTGGTTCCACATATAGAATATTCTAATTTTTCTAAAATGGCCAGCAATAAATTTCATTCAGTAGTCTAGCTGGGTGAGCATGGCTGTATATAATGTACATATATTAGTAGTTTTCATGAACATGAAACAGTAAAGATCTAGAAGATTCTTTAGGAATATCCTGGTTGGATCTCTTCATCTCACCAATGAAGAAACTGGGCCCAGGAGGTGAAGCACCTTGCTCTAGGTATCCTCATTGGTTACCAGCAGAGCCAGACTGGTTTATGGAGGCCCAGACTCCTCCCATTGTGTCCACACACTTGGAGGCTTAGGCTCATAAGTGGCACTTTATCTTGTCTGCCTCATTCTAATGACCAAAGCAAACCATGCGGCCAGCCCATGCTCCAATCTGGGAAAAATGGACTCCACCTCCCAGTGGGAGGAGCTGCTAAGTCACATTGCAACAAACATGGACATAGGACAGGGTGAAGAATTGAGAATATTTTTGCAATGAATCTACTATAAAAGGCCAATGTCTTCCACAACCCTGATCTTTCCTCTGGACACTTTTAGAAGTGTGAGTATTACATGTGTCTTTTGACTTTCTAAGCATCTCCTGTCTAAACTGTGGGGAAGCCATAGAGAGGTCTGCATCTACTGAGCGCCTTTGTGAGCTCAGCACTGCTGTGATGAATCTGACAGAAGCCTGCATCTGTAGGAATCAGCGAGCTAGCCCTGCGGGCTCATGAGCAAGATAAGATACACGTGGGAACAATCATGAGCCCTGAATGGCAGTGAAGATAAGTGACCCAACAGTCAGGACAGAAAAGGCTCCTCGAAGGAAATGAAATTTACACCAGGCAGGGAAAGGCAGATAGGACTTAAACAGCCAGACAGAGGGAGGGGAGAATGTCTTAGCTGAGGGAAATGGCATGATAAAAAGTGCAAGATCAGGGAGGGGGTGAGGCTGGGCTGCTGCCGGAAGGTAGAAGGCATTCAAGGTAGAAGGACAAGGTTAGGCCAGACAATGGAAACCTTTCAGCCAGGATGGCTGGGACATTATGTTGGCTGGGGCTACACCCAATTTAAGGGTCTTCGAGGCTGTGAGGCAGAGCTGGGCAACTTCAGAGGTGGAGACAAGAGAGAGCAGCCTTCTCTACCAACAGGGGGAGAAGAGTTTGGGTTAAGAAGGCATGGGCAGTGGGAACCTAAAAGAGAAAATGCAAAGGCTGGTTTGATGAGAGGATTGACAGGATTTGGGACGTTTATGTCTCTTGCCTTCAGACACTAGTGGCAATCTGTATTATAAGTTAATTCGGTGTTTAATGATTTTGACATATATGTGTAAAATTGAAGATTCTTTTTCTTCACAATTATCTCCACTCTCTTATTCTAAATGCAAAAATATTGGTTGCTTGGTAGGTAAACAGAATTTTTCAGTTTATTTTTTAATCCCTGAAAAAATTCAGAACAAATGCAAATCAAAAGTACATATTAAGAACATTCACTTTGGAAAATGTTGTATTTAATACTGCTCATCTGCAGCACTCAAATCCAGTTCTATTTAGGTCTAGTATTTTTATTTTAGATCTGCTCTGTCCCACATGTGAGCCACTACTGAATACTGGAAATGTGGCTAGTCCAAATTGAGCTCTGCTGAAAGTGTAAAATATATACCAGATTTCAAAGACTTAGTACAATAAAAGAATGTAAGATATCTCTTTAATCATTTTTATACTGATTACTTATTGAAATTATAATATTTTGGATATATTGAGTAAAATAAAACATGATTAAAATTAATTTTACCTGTTTTCTTTTTACTTTTTTAACATGATTGCTAGCAAACGTAAAATTATACATGGGCTCAGATTTGGGGCTCATGTTATATTTCTGCTGGACAGTGCTATTTAAAAAGCTGCATTTTGTCTAGAAATACTATGTTATGGAGATGTCCATATCGCAGTTAATGACATTAACAGGTGGAGGTTTTACATGCTCAATGCAACGAAAGACTGTTCTACTCATTTCTATTTTCTTCCTAGGCTGAATCTGTGATTTAGTGATAAGTCATACAAATATCTTGAAGCACATGTTGTATTATCTGCTTCCAAGGACAGCCATTTATGTGATTATGATTTATTTTCCCACATGGGAGGGAATATAAAAGAGAATTACAATAAAGATTTCCATTTCTTAAAAAAATTTAATAATAAATATTTTAGATTATCACTAAAGCATGATAAATTAACGTGCCTGCATCATTTTAGCATTAATTTACAAAATCTAAGTGCAACAAGCAGTAGGCCCTTACTGAACAGGTGTGTTTTGTTGTTGCAGTTGTTTAATTAGGTGTCTCGAGTGTCTTTCATCTACAGCAGCTCCCTTGCTGCTGCTTCTTTTCATGACATTGACTTTTTGAAGATTCCAAGTCAATTGCCTCGTTAAATATCACGCTTGGTGTCCATCAACTCATCCCATCATTCCCTGAATTCCTGGAAAATGGAGACTGAGACTAGAGAAGCTTACTTACACTCAGGTAACACATTTTAGTAAAAATACTTCCTACGTGGCCGGGCGCGGTGGCTCACGCCTGTAATCCTAGCTCTCTGGGAGGCCGAGGTGGGCGGATCATTTGAGCTCAGGAGTTCGAGATCAGCCTGAGCAAGAGTGAGACCCCATCTCTACTACAAATAGAAAGAAATTAATTGGCCAACTAATATATATAGAAAAAATTAGCCGGGCATGGTGGCACATGCCTGTAGTCCCAGCTACTTGGGAGGCTGAGGCAGCAGGATTGCTTGAGCCCAGGAGTCTGAGGTTGCTGTGAGCTAGGCTGACGCCACGGCACTCACTCTAGCCTGGACAATAAAGTGAGACTCTGTC
>VSMD01119563.1:0-10505 GCA_008750895.1 Mirza zaza | reverse complement strand
GGACCAGGAGTTCAAGGCTGCAGTGAGCTATGATCATACCACTGTATGGGCTACATACCAGCCTGGGCTACAGAGCAAGACTCCATTACTTTAAAGAACAAAAAAGCCTCCAAAATCCAGTGTGTATCCTGGATGTCAAAAAGACATGTTCAACTATCACATATATTTAAAAAAATCTTTTTTAGGCCGGGCGCGGTGGCTCAAGCCTGTAATCCTAGCTCTCTGGGAGGCCGAGGTGTGCGGATCGTTTCAGCTCAGGAGTTCGAGACCAGCCTGAGCAAGAGCGAGACCCCATCTCTACTATAAAAAATAGAAAGAAATTAATTGGCCAACTAATATATATAGAAAAAAAATTAGCCGGGCATGGTGGCACATGCCTGTAGTCCCAGCTACTCGGGAGGCTGAGGCAGGAGGATTGCTTGAGCCCAGGAGTTTGAGGTTGCTGTGAGCTAGGCTGACGCCATGGCACTCACTCTAGCCTGGGCAATAAAGTGAGACTCTGTCTCCAAAAAAAAAAAAAAAAAATCTTTTTTAAAGGATGAATTTCTCCTAAATAATCACATCTAAATTCCTTTAATAAACAAGTCTTTAGCACAGTTCAGGAAATAATTTTTTCAGTAATATTTACACAGTAAATTTATTTAAAAATTAACTATCTACCTAATCTGTACCAAGATTCACTGGGATCCATAAGTTCTTCCTGTCATCCACATCTTTCTGGCCTTAAGTCCTTTCTTATTACATGTAATTAATATTTAGGTAAAAAATTATGGAATAGAAATAACCTTTCTAAAAAGAACTGTTTAGTAAAGGAATTTCTTTGGGTTGATTTCCATGGAAGTTTATCGCTGACCTGTGTTCCTGAGCTATGAATATGTGGGTTGAGGAATAGTTTCTCTTGATAAATAAACCATTTTGGTTCCAAGAACAGAAATAGTAAAGAAGATAAAAATAAATTAAAAAAAATAAACCATTAATAAATACTATGGGGAAAAAAACATAAAAAGACCATAACATCTATGAAACACATTGTAGGAAGAAGTGAACTGTGTGTGTCCAGTGAAGATATTATTTCCATATAGTGGTTCATCTCTGCTTCTACAAGCTTCCCTTGACTTCCGTGTAAAGGTTACATCAAAGAGTTCCTCCACCCTGACTCAAATTACAACTTACTCCTTTTAAACCTCAAGTGTTTTGGGGCTTTTTAAACCAAATTTATACCAGTCTCACTAGATTCCTTCTGGTAATTTTTTTTTTTTTTTTAAGAGATGAGGTCTCACTATGTTGCCCAGACTAGAGTGCAGTGGCTATTCAAAGGCATGATGCCACTACTGATCAGCACAGTTTTGACCTGCTCCCCTTTCCGAACTGGGCTGGTCACCCTTCCTTAGGCAACCTGGTGGTCCTATGTCAGGTGGTCACCACACTGATGATGAGCTTAGTACATAGCATGCTATAGCCCAGGACTCCTGAACTCCAGCATCCTTCTGCCTCAGCTTCCTGAGTACCTGGGACCCCTCGTGTGCACCACTGCCCCAACACATTCCTTTTTTTTTTTTAAATCGAGCTATTTACATAGACATTTAATTCAACTCCCTCTTTTCCTAATCTCCAAACTTCCCTTTGGGGACACCTATTATGCAAATACAATTTACTTGAGCTATGTATGACACTTCCTGTTCCAAGTTATCATCTATACAGTGTCACAGACTAGGGCTGTTCTGAACCATGTTTATGCTTCCCCAAACACCTCTGGCTATGTTCTAAACATCTGTCAAGGCTCAGCGCAGAGTTCACTTCTTCCAGGATTCTTCTATGACCAATCCACCTGCGCCTCAGGATGGGTTAGGCAAGCTCCTTCAAGCTTCCAAATTGGTACCTTGCACATACCTTGAGAAAACTCTTTCTACTTTGTACTGTTATCTGCCACTAATGTAACAAAAGGCTTCCAGACAATATACTGATTTCTCTGCAATGTCTAACACTCAGTAAGGATGTTCAAAGATAAATAGCTTCATGTCAATTCTTAAACAGCTTAATAAAATTTAAGTATATCCAAAGACACTCTCAAGTTACTAATTTTAGATTTCCTATTTGAAAATAGAAATAATTCCAGAGATATTTAAGGAATCCTCAGCCAGGGTGAGAATTTGTCTTTAAAAAATAAAAAGACTCCAAATTAGTGCAACCTCTGTGGAAAAGAATTTGGAGATACCTCCAACAGCTAGATCTAGAAATACCATTCGACCCAGCAACAGCATTGTTGGGCATCTACCCAAAAGAGCACAAGACATTCTACTATAAAGACATCTGCATCCGAATGTTTATGGCAGCACAATTCACTATTGCAAGATCATGGAAACAACCCAAGTGTCCGTCAATTCATGAGTGGATAATTAAAATTTGGTATATGCTCACAATGGACTACTACTAAATTCTAAGAAATGACAGTGAGCTAGCACCGTTTATGCTATCCTGGATTAAGCTTAAGCCCGTTATCCAAAGTGAGGCGACACAAGATCAAGAAAATGGGCTCCACATCTACTTGCCATCTAATTGGTACTGATTAAAACTATGGTGCTCAAATAGTGGTAGTGCTCACCAGGGTTTGGGGGAGGGGGAGATACACATCTTAGGGTTGTGGTAAGCACTGTGGGGGCGTGGGCAGGGGGAGAGAATACCTCTAACCCTTCCCAGGGAAAAGCAAAGATATACAATGTAACCCAAAGGTAAAAGGGGAGGGGGACTTTTATCAGGTGGTGGGCAGATGGGAGGGGGGAGGAGGGGAAGGATATATACTTACAAAATAGGTGCAGATGTGCACCACCTGGGGGCAGGACACCCTTAATGTTTTGGTAAGGGGGGGACGAAGGGCAGGGGCAATATATGTAACCCTAACAATATTTGTACCCCCATAATATGATAAAAGGAAATATAAATAAATAAAAAAATAAAATAAATAAAAATTTAAAAACCTGCTAGTCCCACTTAATAGCAATTACAATTTAAAAACTATAAACTTCAGGCTGTTTCCACCATAACCACATTTTCTCTATATTTTGTCTTTCTCAACCTCCATTAGCTTTCCAGTTATTCAGAAAAATCAGTTACCTAAGTGCCCAACTCAATCGAATATTATGCTAGGAGACTAAGAATTAGTCCTTACTCTCCTTTACTACTGCTTCCCTTGACTACTACTTCCCTACTTACTACTTCCCTTATTTTTGCTTGTAATTAAAGGGCAAGAAACATAAGACAAAAATTAAACCAATTATTTTTATGAGGTTTCTAAAAAAGCATTGCTAATACAGGAACTCTCCTTTTCTGCTAGACTATTCCAGAGGCAAAAGAGAAAGATTCTTAACTCACCGTTGCCTACTTTAGGATAATAGCCGCACAGCAATTCTCTCATCAAAAAATTTTCAGGAAAAATGAAAAAGGCCCAGACAGCAACATATTACACAGCCAAGACCTTCAAAAAGCATATACCTTTGACCCATCTAAACGCTGAAGGATAAATATGAACTTTCATTTATATAAAAGGATGTTCAGTGGGGTGTTATTTTTAAATTGGAAAAGGTTATAAAAATATTACAAAAGTAGTCAACAATTAGGAACTGGTAAATTATACTAAGTCTATGACAGAATGCTATGAAGCCATCAAAAGTGATGTCACAGAGAATACTGAACTGGGGAAAGACTAAATAAATGCAGAAAGTAGGCTACAAAACACTATCTGTAGTATACAACAAAGTAAACCACTCAAAGGTGTCACTAAAATTTGCTATAAGTTTCAAGCCTGACAGACCCAAGGTTCTGAGATATCATATTAGATCATGGACAGAGCAAGTCAATAACAGTGCCAGGCAAAAATGGCTGTGGCTCTGCTTCAGTGTGTTCTGCCAAGATATATGCCCAATCGTGGAACTTCAGAACAGCTGTGACATCATCGTCAGGATCAAGTTTAAGTACTTCCCTCCTTATTGAGTTACCACCCCTATCTGTCATGAAAATTTCTGAAATCTCAAATACTTCAAACATACACACACAAAAATCTCACCCAAGGGAGTCTCGGTGAGCTATGAGCCACATTCTCATAAAATTTGCTTGTTCTTGGAAGCCTAATAAAGATTCTAAGATAGTTTACAAGTCAGTTATGTAAGGATGTTAAGGATAATAGTAACGAACAGAGGAGTAAGGCAATACTAACTGAAATGATACCTGGGCTAGGACCTTCCTGAAATCCTAGTAGCTCTTCTTACAAAAATAAACTAAAAAATAATCTGACATAAGTATAATCCAAGCTTTTATTTTTTTATTTGGTGCTTTGTTCACCAGCATGAGAACAATTAGAATAATCATTTATCAAGACTCTTTACAGAATGGTCTTAAAAAAGAACCATTAGATAGTTAACAAAGACCCTAAACCCTAATAATGTTATTCCATTAAAACATTAGAAGGCTGATCAATTCCAACACATGAATCTTACACCTTCTTACAAAGTTCAATTATCATTCACTGGGCCGGGCGCGGTGGCTCACGCCTGTAATCCTAGCACTCTGGGAGGCCGAGGCGGGCAGATTGCTGGAGGTCAGGAGTTCGAAACCAGCCTGAGCAAGAGCGAGACCACCTTTCTACTAAAAATAGAAATGAATTGGCCAACTAAAAATACATAAAAAAAATTAGCCGGGCATGGTGGCACATGCCTGTAGTCCCAGCTACTTGGGAGGCTGAGGCAGGAGGATCGCTTGAGTCCAGGAGTTGGAGGTTGCTGTGAGCGAGGCTGATGCCACAGCACTTACTCTAGCCTGGGCAACAAAGCGAAACTCCGTCTCAAAAAAAAAAAAAAAAAATTATCATTCACTGAACCACTCTTGTGAACTTAATCCAAATAGGTATTTGATTAGAAGTTAATAAATTAACAAGACCCAAATTTGCTACTTCATTTTTAAACCCATGTTTTCCCACCGGCCCTAACACATAGAAGTTTATCTTACTATCTATGCTGTGCCTAAAAATTCATCTTTTCCTTCCTGCTTTTAATCACAAGATGTACGAAAGAATTTTGCAAGATGAAGGAAAGCTGATTCATGGTATTAGATGGCACACATTTCAAGTGGTTAAACCAAGGACCTAGATGCCTCTCACACAAGTTCATAAATCTGCTATGCCACTACATGATACCTAAAAGGTCATGGCCTCCTTACTCATTCCTCTAGAAACAGGAGCATGAGAAGACATCTTTAGAGCCCTTCAGATATTCATCAAAAAGCATCAAAGTATCTTTTTCTACAAAATATGGCACATTTTAAGTTAAATTTGGGGAGAGGAGAGTTTAAAGGACTATCAAGGAGAGTTTTCCTTCTGACCCAACTTTTCAATAACCTGGCTCTCCATCCCTAATGCTTTTAGTGTCACTGACAAATGTATCCACATTTTTCTTATTTGTCTGTGCACACTAGAAGGTAAAATGGCAACTAACCCTGCTTTAGCTTAACATCAACTCTAGTTTGAATCCATTCTCCATTCTGCCCAAGACTCTCCCTTGTTACAGAGGAAATCAGGATAAAGTGACTCTTCCAAGAAAACAACAAAATATTAAAGAGATCAGATTTTTCTAATTATTTGTTTTCCAAGTTTTATGTAATATATTAAGCCTTAACTTTCCTAATCAGAAAAAGTGATTAAGCTGAACACCACAAAGAACAGAACAAGAAAAGTTCTGAAAAACATGCTCTCTTCCTGCCAATTGTCAAAGGGAAGACAAAAAAGTGATTCCAGGGGTTAGTGACACATCAACTCTTGAAAATAAGCACAAAAATCCCAGCCAGGCCAACAGTTAATTGTAACAGAGAACTTCTGTGTTTTTCTCTGCTATATTATAGCCTCAATCTTTTCCTACTTTAATTTTCATGGTTTTATCATTTCAATTATTCCCTTTGCGTTTCCTTAATTCTTCACCTCTTTCTGCATCTTGTAACCATGTAACTTCAATTTCTGTATTGTTTCTGTCCTCCACTCATGTTCTCACATTCCTTCACGCTAGGGTTCAAATTAAGACTCAACTGTTAAGTGATACTGTGTTAATTTACAGAGATTTTATTAATGGTTCACTACATAATACCTCTCCTGTTCTCTAGTTCCTCCTTCCCTAAAAGCCTTAAGAATGGTAAGTGAGTTACCTTTTTAACACTTTCTTCCTCCTCTTGGCGTTTCTCATAGTGTGAGAAGTCATCAAAAATGGAAGTGGTGTGCTTGTAGCTGGCTATGATTTTCAACACCTGCTTAGCCTTTTCCAGAGGCACTTCCTGAGTGTCCCTAGAGTTGGTCACTGGTTTATTCTCGTTATTCTCTAGACGAATGTGTCGCAGTTGGCTATTAGGAACGTCCTTCACAAAAATCCACCTGACATCAAAACGACCCTTCCATTTGTCCTGGGACCACACACCTGCACATGTGTTGTAGTCCACAGCAGATTTCATTTCTGCAACGCCACAGAAGTGTCCACTGCCGTTGACACTGAAAAGTAAGTAAACGGGGCCTTTCCCGTTCATGGAACGATAAGCAGCATCCAGTCTCTTGTTCCCATGCTCTGTGCTGCACCAGATATTATACTTAATGGAACGGTGGATATCGTCCTCAGAGTAGCTCTTAATGATGAAAACCCGGCCATGTTTCAGATTCCAGTCAAAATCCTTGGGGTTATAGTTATTAATGGATCGCAGCTTCTCCAACACAGGGTGTGGTTCTGAAGGAGTAGATCCAGAACCAGCCTGAGACTGTCCTACTCCGTTACCATCCACCCCATTATGACCGAACCCACTGCCACGGTTCCGAGGTGCTACCCAGCGGGTTGGCTGAGCTGCCTGTTGCTGGACTGAAAGTTGGGCAGGCTGTGGTGGAGGTGGAGGCAAAGGCTGCGTCTGTTGCCCTACTGATGCCTGAGCCACTGGTGGGCTATTGTTAGCCTGCTGACCTACAGGCTGAGGAGATCCCTGGGTTGGCTGACCTATATTCTGAACCAAAGCCTGTGAGGGGGCTTTTGCCACAGGGCCCTTGTTATCCCAAGTTCCAATATCCATGTTATGCTTTATTGGGGGTGGTGGAAGACTTGACCCTGCAATGCCATTCTTGGTCTTCAGCTTAGGTTGCTGTTTTGCAGGCTTGCTAGCAATGTCAGCCCAAGATGCTGGTTTTGGAGGAGCAATGGTAGCTGGAGGCAAACTATTGGAAGCCACAATGTTACTAGTAATGGACCCACTACCAACAGCAGAGCCTACAACTTTTGGAACATTGCTTGCCACTTCTGTGCTACCCAACTTCAGTGCTGCCATCCCTTGGTCTATAGTATTCATGCCAGGAGCCTTATTGAGGGTCTCATTGGCAAAAGCTGACTGTCCATCAATCATGGCTCCACCTAAGGAGCTAGGTGCATAAGCATAATTGCTACTATATCCAGAGCTCTGAGTAGACTGTCCCTGAGAACTGTTATTTCCCCACGCTGAGAAGTCAATCCCACTGGGAAAGAAATTAAAACCATGCTGACCAAGAAATGGAGTGCTACCTAGGGCTCCTGGTTGCCCAAACATTGCATCTGGTAGGAAGTGGGGCTCTCCGTTGCTCAGTTGTCCATAAGAAGTTAGATAGGGCATGGCTGTGTCACCCCCAGTAGACCAAGCAGCTTCACCCAAAGAATAGGAGAAGCCAATGGAGGGACTGTAGTAACTGGGTAAGTAGGAGTCTGACATGGCAGTATATGCATTATTCTGTGGAAGAAAAAAAGGCAAATCAAAACAAAATTACATCAGCATATTTCCTCCCCCACTTAGTCACACTATTCAAATACTTCAGCCATTACTACAAAAAAGTGTAGTACATTCAAATGATGTCTTCCTAAACTCACTGGTATTTTTATGTTGTAAAAAATTTTGATGTAAGAATTGAAATGTTGGCCAGGCAAGGTGGCTCACGCCTGTAATCCTGGTACTCTGGGAGGCCGGGACAGCAGGATCACTGAAGGTCAGGACTTCGAAACCAGACTGAGCAAGAACAAGACCCCATCTCTACTAAAAATAGAAAAAACCTAACTGGCCAACTAAATAAAATATATAGAAAAAAATTAGCAGGGCATGCTAAAAATTAGCAGAAAAAAAATTAACAGGCATGGTGCATGCCTGTAGTCCCAGCTACTCAGAAGGCTGAGGCAGAAGGACTGCTTGAGCCCAGGAGTTGGAGGTTGCTGTGAGCTAGGCTGATGCCAATGGCACTTTAGCCCAGCCAACAGAGATTCTGTCTCAAAAAAAAAAAAAGAATTGAAATGTTTAAACATTTAAAGTTAAGCGGATACATACAGTGAACATGGGCCTTAACTTTAGCACTACAATTCAGAAAAGGGAAAACTCAGCATTTCACCAACAGTTTAAGTCTCTAGTATTGAGAGACAATGCCTTTATTAAAAACCAATTGTCTTTGGACTCAAGAAATGGGCATTTTAGCAGAAGGGAAGAGTGTTTTAAAGTTTTCTACCTAAACCAGATAATAGGTCAAACAAAAACAAAAACTAGGCCGGGCGCGGTGGCTCAAGCCTGTAATCCTAGCTCTCTGGGAGGCCGAGGTGGGCGGATCGTTTCAGCTCAGGAGTTCGAGACCAGCCTGAGCAAGAGCGAGACCCCATCTCTACTATAAATAGAAAGAAATTAATTGGCCAACTAATATATATAGAAAAAATTAGCCGGGCATGGTGGCACATGCCTGTAGTCCCAGCTACTTGGGAGGCTGAGGCAGGAGGATTGCTTGAGCCCAGGAGTTTGAGGTTGCTGTGAGCTAGGCTGACGCCATGGCACTCACTCTAGCCTGGGCAATAAAGTGAGACTCTGTCTCAAAAAAAAAAAAAAACTAGAAATTTCAAGTTCTAGCCCAAATGTCTGTGTAGCCATTCCTTAATCATAAACTAAAATCTAAGGTTCACTACCTACAGTTTACAGTTTGCCTCTTGGCAAACTATCTGGGAACATCAACAGATGCCACTGTTTAATTATAACCTGGAAAAATGTACAGTGGCTTCCAGAGCATTTTTTTTTTCTTTTTTTCAAGAGATGGAGAGGTCTTGCTCTGTCACTCAGGCTAGAGTACAGCTGCATCATCATTGCTCACCACAACCTCAAACTCCTGGGTCAAGTGATCCTCTTGCCTCAGCCCTCCCAACAGCAGGGACTACAGGTGTACACCACCATACCCAGCTAATTTTTTATAGAGATGGGGTATCGCTGTGTTGCCCAGGCTGGTCTCAGCCTCCCAAAGTGCTGGGATTAATTAGCCGGGCATGGTGGCACATGCCTGTTGTCCCAACTACTCAGGAGGCTGTGGCAGGAAAATTGCTGGAGCCCAGTTTGAGGCTGTAGTGAGCTATGATGACACCACTATACTCTAGCCCAGACAACAGAACTCAACCCTGTCACACACAAAAAAAGTGCTGGAATTATAGGCATATGCCACTGCAGTCTAGCCTAGAGTATTTAAAAAAGAAAGAAAAACAAAATATATTGCTACCTCCTTTGCTTCACCTATAAAATAGCTATAAGCCAAAATACATACCTAACTTTTCCATTAGAACCTGGAAAGTATAATTCTAAAGACAGTGTACAGTCTATACTCTTACAAAATCACAGAAATACTCAGAAATATGAATGTATATTCAACTAGTCTTCACATTAGGTACAGATTACATTGTAAAAGCCTCACTCGTGATCTTCCTTCAGTTTGTACTGAACTTTTTAAATAAATTCTACGGCTCACAGAATAATCCCTTAAGTGAAACACCACAGGTATACAAAATTGTTCTCCACAGATGTAGACATAGCTCAACTCAAAATAGAGAGCAGTTTACCCTAACTTCAAAATACTTTTGGTAATATATGGAACCATTAGCTATGTTCTTAAAGAGACTTGGATGATCACAACTACCTTAAGCCCTAAGTTTGTATTACCAAGGCAAATGGTATCCTTAGCCACTAACACACATCTCTTCAATATTAACTTTTCCAACTAATGTGGTTTGATAAAATCATGGTGCTTTTCCTGCCAATTTAAATTTTTCCTTAAAAACAAAAGTCTTTCCACATGGCCTCTGTGTTTAAAAGTTCTCAAAGGCAGTGTTAAAATTTTAACAGACTCAAATCCATTATGGGCCGGGCGCGGTGGCTCAAGCCTGTAATCCTAGCTCTCTGGGAGGCCGAGGTGGGCGGATCCTTTGAGCTCAGGAGTTCAAGACCAGCCTGAGCAAGAGCGAGACCCCATCTCTACTATAAATAGAAGGAAATTAATTGGCCAACTAATATATATAGAAAAAAAATTAGCCGGGCATGGTGGCACATGCCTGTAGTCCCAGCTACTTGGGAGGCTGAGGCAGCAGGATTGCTTGAGCCCAGGAGTTTGAGGTTGCTGTGAGCTAGGCTGACGCCATGGCACTCACTCTAGCCTGGGCAACAAAGTGAGACTCTGTCTC